>APFE031014827.1:0-12695 GCA_000404065.3 Pinus taeda
AAAATAAATATATTAACCTATCTCAAAACCCAACCTACTTACCATATTTCCAAAATATCCCAATTGTCCTAATTGTAACAAGTAGGAAGAGCCTGAACTTATAAAAATATTCATAATGACTCGAATAGAAATTATATTTCTAATAATTATTGAAAAGTTTTGAGTTTTCAATAATGGATTAGGAAATTGAGTGAACTGTTGGATGACAAGAAGAATAGTATCTGAGAGTAATCACCATCTATCCCAATGGTGGAAAAGGGTCCATTTCAAATTAAGTGGAACAAGTGTCAACTGAAATTAATTTTTAGGTTGAACGTGTGTAACCGTTTGATTTTCAGGTTGAAACTCGGACATGTGTCACCATTGGAGTGGAGAAAAACGCTGAAAGACGAAGTCTTTTTCCTTCAGTGCTTCCATTTATGAAAGAGGAAAATGACCCAATTCTGTTTTTTCCTCCGCTACTTCTCTTTTTGAAAGATGAAAATGGCCGAAGTCTATTTTTTCCTTCACAACTTCCATTTCGTAAAGATAAAAATGAAAATGACACTAGTTTGCATTCATCTCTTGAGTTGAATTATGTTAAATGCAATCAAGACACATTCATTAGGATCAGAGCTTTTCTATAGCTTTTCTTGAATCGAATTATCTTCGGTCAATCCAACTGAGGGACTGCTTCTGCGGTTATTCTCTCTGGCACGTAGTCTATTTTTTTCTTCTTTTTATGTGTATGTCTATTGATTCATAATGAAATTGGTTTCAAAACTGGAGGACTTAGTAGTTTTCTACTTTTCTTTATCTATCCAATTGAAAAATGTTCCCTCCACTTGACTAACGTCTAAAACTGCAGGATTCTTTTGTCACAGATTTTCTTGTGTTATCTCTATGTTCTTTTACCTTATGTGTATGCGTGTGTTGGGTAGCATTTATGTCGTGCATTGTGTGATAAGTGTGAGAGAAGGGAGAAAATACTAAAGAGGAACACATTTGATGCGCAGAGAGGAGATGTCATGGCATTGCATTAGCAGGTTTTTCAAATTTCTTCGATGCTTGCAGATGCAACTATGGTTGTGCATTTTACGGTACTTATGGTCCTCAAAGCTCAAAATCTAGATTATGTTTTGTTGCATCCTTTGGCTTTTACACAGATCATAAATCTCTAAGAATCGGAGCTCGACCCTGTCTTATTGCATTGATAAAGTTGAGCCGACTGTATGCAGAGATGCCCAACAAGAAGATTCCCATAAATCTGAATAACAATGCGAACCAACCTTCACTATAATATTTTTCTTTCGTGCATCGCATGATTAGACTGTGCACAACCTCCCACATTTCATACTCGATACTTCCTCCACTTTCAATAATGTAATTGAGCCACAAAAAAAGGTAAAATGATACTTCTTTTCATATGATCAGACTGTGCACAACCTCCCACATCGAATACTCAGTACTTCTTCCACTATCTACAATGCAATTGAGCCACACAAAAAGTAAAACGATACTTCTTTTCAAAGGGAAGAAGAAAAAATAAGATGTTATAAAATTAACACCTTTTCTTTGTAACAACTATTGTAGTAGAGGTACACTCCACAATGCTTGAATAAAAGCACTTCAATCCTAGGAATCATGCTGTTGCAGTACACCATTCTCAAATACCTGGTGAAAGGTGTATTCAGATTCTTATTCATGAACTATTTCATTTCTCTATCCCTGACTTTGGGTTGTGAAAATGTATAAACTTCACAGGCCTCATCCTGATTCATTAACTAGGGCATCCCCCACAATTCATTAACTATGGCCTCATCGCATCGTGCATCTCACGGATTCGGTTCTGGTATAGAAGCCAACATTATTGCTTACCCATGATTCATGTCACATAATTGAATTGTGAAAATGAACAAAAACCTCAAAAAAATATTTTCTCAAGATGTTAGAAATTCTCTTTCTCATATGCTTTTGAAGGGGAAGTAGTTAATAGTTAAATATTATTAATTATTAATCTGACGGTTGACTATTGTCCAATAGTCTAATGTTAAATCTGAAGGAGGAGAATGGTACAAGGTGGCACTTAGGGGAGTTGATTTCAAAGAGAAACTCTTTACCGCGTAATTATGTATTAAGCTTTACAGTTTGATCTAAGTAAAGCATTAGAAATAAATTTATTACCAAATCCAAGTAGAGTATTAGAAAGAACATTATTACAAATATCAAAAATATTTTATAATAAATTATAGTAGAGGAAGATAAATAAGACATGACTCATAAGAAATGGCTCAAACAAGTTCTACTTACTCCACCATAAAAATCTGGCTACAAATAAAGTCTCATATTCTCTTGAAATTTGATTCACTTCTACAAATAAAGATGTCATCATTGAATTTTTTATGATTCAATGATGAAAATGTTAATATGGATGAGCGAATCTTCCATGTAGAGGATATCCAATGTGCCATTATTACTAACATGAGAAATAAAATATCATGAAACAAACCCACACATTCCTCCAATTGTAAGGTTATATATTATTAAGACTTAGATTAACAATCTAACAAGTATTTAGCATTGATTGTATAGCCATTTTAAAATATGCAAAGACATGTAAACTCCAAACAATTAGGGATATCATAGGATATAGTAACCCATGGAGTGCATATAAGTGTGCAAAATTATTTCTTCCATGGTTTAGATATCACTTCACAAGGAAAAATTATTTTCTAAGTGATGAAGAGTAAAGCCTAAGCCATTATAAAGAATCTCCTCCGACCCATCAAAAACAGATTTTCTTTCATTGAATTATAAGTATCTCACTAGAGGGCTATTTGTCCTTGGAGAGAAAATTTGAGAATGTGAAATAGAACACCCTAAAAAATGTTAAGGTTGGGGTATGATCTTGTCTTTAAGACATTTTTGTTATGCCCTAACCAAATGCCCCATGCCATAGTAGTAGGTAATTATTTGAGCTCCTACAAAGATTGATTCTATAGAATAATTTAAAACATTCTAGAATGTATTCTAGAACTTATTTAAGTCCTGTAGGGATTGATTCTCATAAAATAATTTAAAGCATCCTAGAATGTATTGTTTATTCCACAGATCATGTCTCCTTACCTAAGATTCCAAACCAATGCAAATGAATATGGTATATCGGTACTGAAGTAATTTATGACAATTGTTGTGCGTGACATTTCTGCATAAAGTACACATAACCAAACATTTGAACCTCACCTTTACATCCTATGGTTAGTGAGCACCTAATTCTTCAAACTGAGTTAAAAGAGAAATATGCCCTTTAAAGAAGCTATTATTTTCCAATATTTTTTCCTATTATTAGCTATACCCCAATGATGGCCTCCCGCCACGTATGAATCCTAATGGACAAGCGGATTGGTTGGCGTCTTAAATACACTGATTAATGACCCCGTACCTGCTTTGGACTCCGTTTTAGGGTTTATGAAACCGGTTCTACCGGCGGTAACCTATACTAACCGGTCAGCGTTAAACAAAAGGGCGTTGACAACCCAATTGTTAATCATTCCGCCTTTCTGGTTCGTGGGGACACTCCGCCACACTCCTCAGCTCTTCTGTAGAAAACCCTGTTCCTTCTGCGACTGTGCTAATGTCGGTTTGGTGGTTCACTCCGCCTCCAACAGAGGTCAATGGTAAGCTCCTTCGGCTCTCATGGGTTCGATTTGCTCTGTTTGTATTGATTTGTCACTGTGAATGTGCGTTCCTTGCTTATTTCACGTCACGGTACTGGTGATTTATTTAAGGTTTGTTTTGTTTTGAGACCTAACAGGTCTGTCGTCCTTCCGGCTTCGGCTCAACTTCGCTAACCAGGTATTGCCATTCACTCCATGCTATTTTCACCCCGCTCTGCAATATTTGGCCCTGACCGTCTCGGCCACTGTCCTCAGGTTATTACGTTTTGGGTGTTGGGTCTTCTCCTTGTCGCCGACTGTCTGGTAAACCCTTCATGCCTTCACTTCGGCTATTTTCATTGCTATTTTGACACAAACATATGTATATACAGGGTTTAACTTTCCACCGTTTATCCTTGCAGGTGAATGCTGGTCTGGTTGTTCGACTCACGGTGCTGCCACTCGCATGGTTCCCTCCATTCTACCGGGTAGTGACTTAATATACTTCTGTTGCATTGTTGCTGTAGTCCATGTCGCTTCTCTAGGTTTTCTTTACGGCAATTGGGTATGGTCTCGGTCTGTAGTCTTTAGAAATACCACTGTAGTCTTAGCTTCGACTCCCCTCTGTGTAATTTATTTAAAGGGTATCTATGTTTCCAAACCCTCGTGGGTTTTTTCTGGGCTTCGCTTTATGTATGCACTCCGGTCTTTGCTTCTGTTAAGGTGAAAGTCGTGGGTTTTGAACCCTGCTCTGTTCGGCTATATAGATTCACAGTTTTGAACCGAGGGTTGTTTTGACCAAACCCTGGTCTACTCTCCCGAACTGTTATGTATGTAAGGTCTCGGCCTGTATCAATTAATTCAATAATACATTTGCAACTTTCCTTTTCCTGTAGAGTACTCGGTGGATACCGAACTCACATTACATGTATTTTATATTAAATGTGTTCAACTGTAATTTTGTTCCAGTTTATCGTTCAGGCCTTATGGCTACATAGAATTTGGGGTTATGCGATGTCTGACTGTCGTTACATATATTAAATGAGAAAAGCAATAAAGTCTGATTCTTATTTCATCGTTCTGTTCGCCTGTAACTATTCTTTACATTATTATGTGCAAAGGAAAAGAATGCCTTTATTCTCGGTTTAATGTATTATCAGAAAAGTAGGGTAGTCGCTGTTGAAATACCTGCTTTCTGTTCACATGTGCTGGTTTAGTTACCTTTCTGGTTCTGTTGCAAAAATTGTTTTTGTTGCCTGAGTTTATTCCGCCACGCCTTCCTCTGGGTGTACACTTGTGTGTACAGTCGAGCCTGTGCGTTGGTGGGAGGGTGCTGTTTGTTTGCGCCCGCTCCACTTACAATCGTCTTGACTTCTGCTGTGGTGGAATTTACAATACACCAAGGAATAATATGCCGGAACTTACAGTACACAGAAATAATTTACTGTAGTAGATAATTGTAACAGTGATGAAAATAACAAGCAATTTTAATGAATCATTATTTCTAGGAAACAATGACTGTGTTTCTATTCTGTCTTTTTTTTAAATCTGAGAGAGAGAACCCTCTACAATCCTTTCCTTGTCCTTTTTATTCAGAGTGTCCAACTGTTTCTGTTCGGTTGGAACCAACCCAACAGACTGACAACTGTTTGCTAATAACTGTTCTAAACCAACACAATGCTCCTTGTCACCAAAATCAAACTAATCTAACAAATCAATATTTTCGTTTCTATCTCCTAAGTAAAACAAAATAAATGTAAGGCTGAATAAAGGTAAATAGAAACAGTAAAATAAAAGTAACCGACAAGGTGTCCAAATTCTGCTTGAGACTGCGCCTTACTCTGCCGCCTTAGAGCTGGATGCTCCTGCATCAGGCTCCCGGGGTGACAAAAAGTCCTGGCTCCGTTCCATGAGGTCTTTAACAGAGTAGCCTGCCTTCTGAATCTGTGTCTCATTGAGCCATGAACTGTCCTCTATTGGACGGTTCCTCCACTTCACCAGATATCTTAAATATTCCTTCCTCCGTGTACGCTTTGCTACCTGTGTGTCCAAGATTCCCTCAATTTCGACGGGTGGTGCCATCGGCAACTGTCTCGTCCATACATCTCCCTTCAACTGGGTGTCCCGTGGTGTCCCTGCCGCCGCTTCATTTGCTGAACCTGCAATATAAGGGAATAGATCTGCCACATTAAAGATAGGGGAAATACCAATCCCTGGTGGCAACTGTATCTCGTAAGCGTTCGCAGAAAATTTGCGAATGATCTTGCAGGGTCCGATTTTCTTGAACTTTAGCTTGCTGTACGCTCGCTTAGGAAATCGCTTCTTGCGTAAATACGCGAGAACTTCATCCCCGACATTAAACTGTACTTCCCTGCGTTTGGTATCAGCTCGCTGTTTGTACTTCTGGCCGCTGTCCTGTAATTTGAGTTTTACCTGTTCATGTAGTTTGCTCATAGCTTGGGCAAAATCTTCTCCATTAGCACTCCGCTTCTCCAGTTTGCCCAAATCACGTAACTCGTGCACTCCTCGCGGGTGCATACGGTACAGTATTTGGAAAGGACTGTAGCCTGTGCTACGGTTGGGAGAATCATTATACGCGAATTCTGCCTGTGCCAACACACGATCCCAAGTACGCGAGTTTTCGCCCGTTAAACTTCTGAGCAAATTTCCCAGACTCCTGTTCACTACCTCTGTCTGTCCGTCCGTCTGTGGATGGTAGGCGGAGCTGAACTGCAATTGAGTGTCTAGTTTTTTCCACAAGGTTCTCCAAAAGTGACCAGTAAATTTGACATCTCTGTCTGAAATGATGCTTCGTGGAAGTCCATGTAACCGTACAACCTCTGTAAAGAAAAGGTGCGCTATGTAAGTAGCGTCACTGGTTTTTCTGCACGGTACAAAGTGTGCCATCTTCGAAAATCGGTCGACTACAACCATCACCGAATCAAAGCCGCGCTGTGTTTTTGGTAATCCTAGTACAAAATCCATACTGACCGAATCCCACGGTCGACTAGGGACGGGTAATGGCATATAAAGGCCAGTTTTTTGACTGTGACCTTTTGCCAATTGACAAGTTCTGCACCTAGCCACATATCTCTATACATCTCGCTGCATTTTAGGCCAAAAATAAAAGTGCTGTACCTGAGCGATAGTTTTGTCAATCCCAAAGTGTCCTGCCAATCCTCCGCTATGTTTTTCCTGTATAATATTGTCTCGCATAGAACAGTTTGGAATACATAACTGTCCCCCTTTGAACAGCAAACCCTCCTGAAGGTTATAGTCCAGCCACTTGCTGTCATTTCGCAATAACGGGTTTTGACAAGCCTCATAGGCTTCCATAAGCTCGCTGTCCGTCGGATACAGCTCCTTCAAGTGTTCAAATCCTAAGATTTGCATGGTGCTCTCCTGCAACAGTAATGTTCTCCTACTGAGTGCGTCTGCTACTTTATTCGACTGCCCACTAATATGCTTCAGTACAAAAGTGAAACTTTGCAGATACTCAACCCAGGCTGCATGCTTATGGTTTAGTTTATGTTGTTGCATGATATACTGTAACGCAGAATTATCAGAAAATAAGACAAATTCGTTACCTAGTAGATAATGCCGCCAATGCTTTAAAGCCTGCACAATGGCATAGAACTCTTTGTCATAGGTCGAGTACTTCTGTCTGCTCTCGTTTAGCTTCTCGCTGATGTAAGCAACGGGTCTGTCCTCCTGGCTGAGTACTGCTCCAATGGCTGTACCACTGGCGTCACAACGAACTTGAAAAAGTTTGTTGAAATCTGGCAGTCTCAGTATGGGTCTTTCAGTAATCTTTTTCTTTAAGATCTGAAAGCTATTTTCTGCTGCTGCTGTCCAGTGAAAAGGCTGATTCACTTTTTTAATCGTGTCCAACATGGGTGCGCAAATCTCGCTGAAATTCCTAATGAACTTCCTGTAAAAACTGGCAAGTCCATGGAAACTTCGCACGTCAAACAAACTCTTCGGAGAGGGCCAGCTAACAATAGCTGCCACTTTTTCTGGGTCCATTTTTAACTCATTTTCGGCAATAACAAAACCCAGATATATCAGTTCCCTCTGAAAAAAGGTACATTTCTTCAAGTTGATTAACAGCTTGTTTTGCTGTAATTTTCTTAACACGCTCTGTAAATGTCTGTAATGCTCCTCCTTCGTTTTACTGAATATCAAAATATCATCCAAGTAAACTATAACAAACTTACCGTTGAATTCTTTCAGCACCTCATTCATCAATCGCATGAATGTGCTGGGAGCGTTACTCAGCCCAAATGGCATCACCAGCCATTCATACAAACCTTCGTTTGTTTTGAATGCAGTTTTCCATTCATCTCCCTCACAAATCCTGATCTGGTGATACCCGCTTTTCAGATCAATCTTTGAAAAGTAGGTCGCTCCACTTAGGCAATCCATCATATCATCCATCCTTGGTAAAGGAAACCTGTATCTAACGGTAATCTTGTTAATAGCCCTGGAATCTGTACACATCCTCCATTCCCCACCTTTCTTGGGAGCCAAAACAGTGGGTACTGCACAAGGACTCATGCTTTCCCGAATCAAGCCCTTGTCCAACAATTCTTGGACCTGCTTTCTAATTTCTTCATGGTCCTTGGGACTCATACGGTAGGCTGCTTTGTTTGGCAGACTCGCCCCTGGTATAAAGTCGATGCAATGACTAATACCCCTTCTAGGTGGCAACTCATCCGGAAGATCATCCACCACAATGTCTCCAAAATCTTGTAGCAACCTCTGAACGTCCTCTGGTAAATCTGAAACCTGTGTGTGGAGTACCACTGTCCTTGGTCTCCTTATGACAACAAAATTTATCTCGCTGTCTTCAATCTGCTTAATGAACTCTTTCCCTCCTAACAGCAGTGCCTTCACTCCGCTAGCTTCTGCTGTGTTTTCTTCCTTGATGGGCACAAGCGTATGCTTGATCCCATCTTTCACAAATTTGTAACAATTAATTTTTCCATCGTGAATTGCCCCCCTGTCGAACTGCCATGGTCGTCCTAACAACAGATGACAGACATCCATGGGCATCACGTCACAAAGGATTTTGTCCTTATATTTCCCAATCTGAAACTCTACTTCGCACTGTTCATCAACCAATAGTTGATGTCCCTTCTACAACCATGATACCTTGTAGGGAGTGGGATGTTTCAGTCTCTTTAATCCCAATTTTTCCACCATCTCTACAGCTACCAGGTTATCGGTACTTCCGTTGTCAACAATCACCTTGCAGCATTTGCCTTGGGATTTGCAGACAGTGCGAAACAATGCTTTCCGCTGATCTGGCTCCGCAGCCTCCTTGGCTGGCTTTAACAGTACCTTGTTCATCACCAAGGCCTCACCTATCTCAGGTGTGTTCTCCGCTTCCTGAGGGGTCTCTTCCGCATCCTCTGGTTGCGTAACATAGGTTCCTCTTCCGCCTGCTGGTTCGCCCTCTGGACAGTCATAAGACTTATGTCCCAACTTATGACATCGGTAACACTGGACAGTTCCTCTGCCCCGACCAAAACCTCGTCCTCTCTAAGCTGGTCGTCCTTCCCGGTTACTGCTGTCTCTCTCTGCTGTACCAGTAGACTTAGAGCTGCTACCTTCCTCATTCGAAACTGTACCTCTACCTCTGCCATACACTTTGCCTTTGCCTCTGCCAGAACCTCCTCCTCTCCGGGAGTTCTGTTTCCTATTTATCTTCTCTTCAGCCTTCAATGCAAACTGATAGGCTTCTTCTAATGTCTGCGGCGAAAGGATACCAATTTCGTCTAAAATCTCCCCTCTCAAGCCATTTACATACCTGGCCATCTTCTCTGAGGTATCATCCACATATCCTGCTCGCAGATTTAATTTGTAGAATTCCTCTGTAAATTCTCTCACAGTCATTCCCCTCTGTTTCAGGTTCTGTACCTGCCTGTACAACATTATATGATAGTCCTTCGGTAAGAACTTCTCCTTCAGCTTTGCTTCCATCCTAGCCCATTTCTTGATAGGCTGTTTGCCTAACCTCCTCCTTTCTGCCTGCACACTGTCCCACCACAAGGACGCATGTCCTTTCAACTTGGTGGCGGCGAATCTCACCTGTTTGTCTTCGTTGGTTTCTTAAAACTCAAAGAATTTATTCACTTCACTTAACCAGTCTAACAACACTTCTGCCGATAAACTCCCATCATAGGTAGGCAACTCATGCTTTGGTTTATGGCTGGATAGCAATACTGATTTTAACAATCTCAGTTCTGGTGTTATTCCTTCAAACTCATCCTACTCTGGCTCAACTGCCTCTTCATCACTGTTATCTGCTGGATTTCTTCTTCCTCCAGCCTCTATCACTGCTAATCTCTCTCTCAAAACTCTTATCTCTTCTCTTAATCCATCATCCACTGGTCTATGAACCATTCGTCCTCTGCCTCTTCCTCTTCCTCTTACTCTTCCTCTTACCTCACCCTCGCCTTCTGCTTGTTCCATTGATTTTTCCTTTAATTAAAAAAAAAACAAACCTGCTCTGATACCACTTATGATGGCCTCCCGCCACGTATGAACCCTAATGGACAAGCGGATTAGTTGGCGTCTTAAATACACTGATTAATGACCCCGTACGTGCTTTGGACTCCGTTTTAGGGTTTATGAAACCGGTTCTACCGGCGGTAACCTATACTAACCGGTCGGCGTTAAACAAAAGGGCGTTGACAACCCAATTGTTAATCATTCCGCCTTTCTGGTTCACGGGGACACTCCGCCACACTCCTCAGCTCTTCTGTAGAAAACCCTGTTCCTTCTGCGACTGTGCTAATGTCGGTTTGGTGGTTCACTCCGCCTCCAACAGAGGTCAATGGTAAGCTCCTTCGGCTCTCATGGGTTCGATTGCTCTGTTTGTATTGATTTGTCACTGTGAATGTGCGTTCCTTGCTTATTTTCCGTCACGGTACTGGTGATTTATTTAAGGTTTGTTTTGTTTTGAGACCTAACAGGTCTGTCGTCCTTCCGGCTTCGGCTCAACTTCGCTAACCAGGTATTGCCATTCACTCCATGCTATTTTCACCCCGCTCTGCAATATTTGGCCCTGACCGTCTCGGCCACTGTCCTCAGGTTATTACGTTTTGGGTGTTGGGTCTTCTCCTCGTCGCCGACTGTCTGGTAAACCCTTCACGCCTTCACTTCGGCTATTTTCATTGCTATTTTAACACAAACATATGTATATACAGGGTTTAACTTTCCACCATTTATCCTTGCAGGTGAATGCTGGTCTGGTTGTTCGACTCATGGTGCTGCCGCTCGCATGGTTCCCTCCATTCTACCGGGTAGTGACTTAATATACTTCTGTTGCATTGTTGCTGTAGTCCATGTCGCTTCTCTAGGTTTTCTTTACGGCAATTGGGTATGGCCTCGGTCTGCAGTCTTTAGAAATACCACTGTAGTCTTAGCTTCGACTTCCCTCTGTGTAATTTATTTAAAGGGTATCTATGTTTCCAAACCCTCGCGGGTTTTTCTGGGCTTCGGCTCTATATATGCACTCCGGTCTTTGCTTCTGTTAAGGTGAAAGTCGTGGTTTTTGAACCCTGCTCTGTTCGGCTATATAGATTCACAGTTTTGAACCGAGGGTTGTTTTGACCAAACCCTGGTCTACTCTCCCGAACTGTTATGTATGTAAGGTCTCGGCCTGTATCAATTAATTCAATAATACATTTGCAACTTTCCTTTTCCTGTAGAGTACTCGGTGGATACCGAACTCACATTACATGTATTTTATGTTAAATGTGTTCAACTGTAATTTTGTTCCAGTTTATCGTTCAGGCCTTATGGCTACATAGAATTTGGGGTTATGCGAAGTCTGACTGTCGTTACATATATTAAATGAGAAAAGAAATAAAGTCTGATTCTTATTTCATCGTTCTGTTCGCCTGTAACTATTCTTTACATTATTATGTGCAAAGGAAAAGAATGCCTTTATTCTCGGTTTAATGTATTATCAGAAAAGTAGGGTAGTCGCTGTTGAAATACCTGCTTTCTGTTCACATGTGCTGGTTTAGTTACCTTTCTGGTTCTGTTGCAAAAATTGTTTTTGTTGCCTGAGTTTATTCCGCCGCGCCTTCCTCTGGGTGTACACTTGTGTGTACAGTCGAGCCTGTGCGTTGGTGGGAGGGTGCTGTTTGTTTGCGCCCGCTCCACTTACAATCGTCTTGACTTCTGCTGTGGTGGAATTTACAATACACCAAGGAATAATATGTCGGAACTTACAGTACACAGAAATAATTTATTGTAGTAGATAATTGTAACAATGATGAAAATAACAAGCAATTTTAATGAATCGTTATTTCTAGGAAACAATGACTGTGTTTCTATTCTGTCTTTTTTTTTAAATCTGAGAGAGAGAACCCTCTACAATCCTTTCCTTGTCCTTTTTATTCAGAGTGTCCAACTGTTTCTGTTCGGTTGGAACCAACCCAACAGACTGACAACTGTTTGCTTATAACTGTTCTAAACCAACACAATGCTCCTTGTCACCAAAATCAAACTAATCTAACAAATCAATATTTTCATTTCTATCTCCTAAGTAAAACAAAATAAATGTAAGGCTAAATAAAGGTAAATAGAAACAGTAAAATAAAAGTAACCGACAAGGTGTCCAAATTCTGCTTGAGACTGCACCTTACTCTGCCTCCTCAGAGCTGGATGCTCCTGCATCACCCAAGTTGGTTGCATACTAACATCTAAAGTGTTGTATCCCAAGCAAACTCATTCTATTTGTTACTTAGTCTAATAATTCACAAATAAATAAACTTAAAAAAATGCACCTCCAAAGGTTGCATGTTTCTAGGGACTTAGATAGACAATGTTTAAGATGAAGCCCCCCCTCTCTCTCTATATATATATATTCCTTTTTTAAATTGCATTTCGAAATATGAATAAAAGGTTTCAACGCCTTGAATATATAGAATAAAATAGCTTAAACATCCAATTGCAACAAATATTTGCTCAGTTCAAAATTAATCCTTAATAAAAGGATCAAAATAAAAAATAATGATACTTGAATGTTATAACAATATGAAT
>APFE031014830.1:0-78309 GCA_000404065.3 Pinus taeda
CCTTGAAGTGATTGAGACTTCTTGGCTTGATGCTTCAACTTTGTAGATGTCCTTCCTTGATGAGTCACCTTATGAGTGCTCTTGAGATGCCCTTTCCCTCATGTGTCACCTTAGCTCCGATACCATGTTGAAGAATCTAGGGCAATTAGGTGTAGTGTGATTCTTCTTGACTTGATAGCAGTTTGTAAAGTCTTTTTACTTTCTTGTTAGCTTAATCTTCTTCTTCTTATTAATGCATGTGTGTGTACTTCATCAAAATGCTACCAAAAACATAAGAACAAGAACACAAGATGTTGGCTCTCTACACGGCCAAAACTTCTCTTCTCTTGAGAGGAAAACCCTTTAGTAAGTTTCTCTTATTGAAGCTTATTATTGATCAATGCCAAACCATAGACCCTTGACAAGAATATCCTCCAATAACAAGTTAAGTCCTTCCTTCTACCTGCACATCGTTTCCTGGCACTTCGTCCTCCTTCTTTCGGCACTTTGTTCCCTGGCACTTCATCCTCCTACTCCTTCTAGCACTTCATTCCCCAGCACTTTGTCCTCCTACTTCTTTCGGCAATTGGTGATAGACCTTGTTATACTTTGTTCTATAAGAGATGCCCACCCTTGATTCTTAGTGAACTTTCTCACATAAGATATGCCTTCCTTCTCTTACCCAACCGAGCTCCTTCTTGATGTGAAGTTGCAGACTTGATGTGACAGCACTACAGCCCTATTTTTTCACACGTGTGGGAGGTTTCCCTTATGTTTTGATTCCTTTCTCCTTCATTTGTGAGAGTCTCTTCTTTGCTTGAGTAATAGGCCTTATAGGTCTAAGTTTCTAGCCCTAACAAGAGAGATATGTAACTATGATGTAGTTGTTGTAATGACCGAAGACTAACCTTCCTTTTGTCGCACGTGTAATTGTAATTCACACTAAGAACAACCCCTTAAACTTCAGCCTTGTCTGCTCCTTCTTCGCTACGCTAGAGACTCCTTATACTTGGTTTCTTTCACTCCTTTCTTGACTTCTCTTGCTCGTTGATTTCATATATGAGTGTGTTGTCTTTGGAGGAGTGGACATCCCCTATATATAAAGGATTGTCTCTCCTTTAGGCCGACTTGAGGTCAGTGGGCTGACTTGACTTCCTTTGCTTTGATGGTACTATTTATGGTGTCATTGCTTCTTTTAATGGTGTCTTTGCTAGGAGGAGACTTGACTTTGCTTGAGGTGTCTTCTTTGACTCTTTTACATAAATATACATAATGTAACATATCCTTAAGGTCTTCAACATAATTCTTTTGACTCTTTGACTCACCTATAGCACTTTAACATGTGCTAGACCTACTTCAATGAGCAAGAAACTCATTGACATATATTATAAAAATAATATTTTCTTTTCTTGAATAAATACAAATATCAAAGGTACATTTATGAAGACCGAACCTAGTTACATTTCCTTCAACATCAACCATATGTTTATGGATGGATTTTGTTCACACCTAGCTCACATGTGAAGCTCAAGACGTTATTCAAAGTTACAGTCAAACCTAAATTCCACCTATAGAAATTCGGTACCAGTTTGGCATTTTCCAGAAATTCGATACTAGTTTGGCATTTTCCAAAAATCCGGTACTTAGTTTGGTACCAGTTTAACAGTTCAGCAACAACTATGGGCAATTATGTCTATAGTTGGAGTAAAGTCAAACTAATTCCAAGTGGCATCGTTTCCATCTCCAACAAATACATTTCCATATCATAACAAGACCATTTTTAAATATTATTTGTTATCTTAATTATAGTACGAGAGTTATATTTTTATGGAAGTTGATATGATCCTCTAGACCATCGCTTCCTCTCCATTGTAATATAAAAGAAATAGATTTGCACGATAGTGAGGGAGGAGGAGGTAGAGAGGAATTTTGGGATCACTTTTTTTGGTTTTTTGTAATCAATCTAAAGTTTAATGTATAAACAGAAGTTGAAGTTCTATTTGTTGTAATGAAGATTCAAATGTTGAGATTTTTAGCATATTTATGATATGATTTAGTCTCTAGAACGTTTCTAGTTCGAGAAGGGCCCCTTGACTCAGGTAGTATCCCATGTTTCATTCATAGAGTAGAATATTAGTTATATTATGTTTCTTTCCATGCAACTATATTGATTTTTTAGGTTTTGTTCAATATTTCATTCATAAATCTCGGTTTATATTAGACTTACATTTCAGATTTTCCAGTATAGTAATCGCAACATGTTATGATTAAATTCAAATTTATTTTTTGCAGGCTTAAGAGTTAAGCAAAATTGAATTGGTTTCTTAATATGTTATCATACCCAGAATTTTAATCTACAGAATTTTTGTACTTAATTCAGTACTCATATTCAAAATTTCCATTTACAAACTTTTTGTACTTAATTCAATACTAGGTTATATACTAGAACAGGGTATTCAAAAAATATGTAATTTTTAGTTTAGGATTCTTTAATGGATTGGAGCTTTGCAGCTACTTGGTAAAATATTCTTACAACGAATAAGAAACTACGTTATATCTCTAAGCATGTTTAGCATTTATTTTCAATAACTTGCCTCGCATGCTTTTGCTTATAGTTATTGGCGTTTACTTTTATGCGAAATGTTTAATGTGTTTTCATCACGAGAGGATTATAACCACTGAAGTCTCAAGACCTAATAAACTACATAAATAAAACCACTTTAACATTGTTTGTTGGTAATTATGAAATATTGTGGTTTGGAAACTGATAAGCATTAGAGTCCCACAATCCAATGACAAATTATAATCCTTAGTGGTCAATTCTTTCTAGTATTACTTGTTAGCATAGATTAGAATAGGCTCTAATCCTACATTTCATGTGCTTGCATCTCTAAGTCTTACGATCCCAGATTCGATAATTAAATGTTGGAATTAGAATACATATAATTCCAACAACAATACCTACAGTCACATTCTAAGAAAGATATGTATAATAGTGTATGTCACAAGAAGTTTATTGCTACATATAAAGTACCTATGGCCCTCAAACCTTCATGACTACCCTTGCGTATAACCATTCTGAGCACTCACATGACAAATTTTATAGGGCATAATTCAGTGTGCAAGATCGACCATATATGGGCATGTCATTCTGTCATTATTGAAGAATAATCACAATTTAAGGGTCTATCATTTATCTATGGATTATAGCATTAATATTGAGCATATTGGATAAGTAAGACAGAGAAATTGCATAAGAAAGTCACTTATACATTGGCCAAAGCTTTGACAGAATTGTGACTCTGTTATAGTGATTAATAGTACATAGGGTTTCGTTATCAATAGTCCATGATCAATTTGCAACAATCACCACTAGAAGGATCAATACCTTGAAGGCATCAGCAAGTGGAAGGCATCTTTGAGAATCCTATGCAATGTGAGCTAGAAGTTGGATCAGGTTTTGACCATGATATAACACTGAGAACTATACATGACATATGATTGATGATAAATCATTGGAAGGTGGACAATTGACAATACCTAGAGGTTGTTTGCTCTTTCTTACTAAGAATAGATGACTCAGATGTTTATAAGCATAGGTTAGATCCTTCTCATTATCTGAATTATGAGTCAAGGCACTACAGATTTGATGCTTATGCTCAAGAATTAATTCATGGACGTATGAATGTATGACAATGATATGATACAACGAGCCAAATAAATAGTGAGACATTGATCCTTATGGAAACTACAATGACTTTAGCATGGCAGTGACATTGTATTATATGGAAACATTTTTGTTACAGTGATCTTCCATTATGACAATATGACAATGGTTGAAGAAGACTGAGAGGCCTGAAGCAAACATATATAACATCATTATATGACACTCTTGCAATTCACTTGAAATGCTTCTTGTATACCCACAATACCCTGCTTGACATCTGATCACTTTCTTTTGGTCTCATCAACCACTGTGTGAAATTGTAGCCTAATGAATAGATATGTGGTGGTCTGATCTGTATTTGGAAACATGGAGCAGAACTTGAGTTTATCCCTGAATTGAAGAATGTTTAGGACAATAAACATAAAACATGGATGTGACATAGTGTTTTGTGTACAACTGCACTTGGACAATCTTAAACATTTTTTGAGATACATGACTACTGGGTATCAATGGAACTAGCATATGTAGAGACCTAGATGTATGATAAAAATTGAATATCTTGATCATTGACTTAAGCAATAAGACATTAGTATCTGGTGGCAATTTCATAGATCATTCTTTTCCTAGTTTTACTATATGGTAAATCAAAGTATTTGTAGGAAAAGCAGAGGTATCTATCATAAAGACAAGCATCTCTTGTGTACTCCTTTTGGTCAACTTTGAAAAACTAAAGAGGGTTTGTAAGTAAGAATTGATGATAAGTTGAGCAGGTGACCTTGTATAGTTGTTTGGTTTTTTCTTGAAGAGCATAATGCATCGTTAACTAGTATTGAGAAACATTTAGGATTGACTGAAACATTGAAAATGATAGTGTGAACATTGGGAGTGTTGAGGATGTGTTATGTGACGACACTTAAGCAATTGTGGGTTGTAATACCATGGTGTCAGTGAGCTTATGGAAGTTGCATCAGCGGTGGCAGTTGAAGTGGGAGCATAGAATGCAGCAGCTGAGATAGTGGCAGTGGTAGTTGAAGTGGGAGCAGAGATAGTGGTAATGGCAGTTGAAGTGGTGGTAGTAGCAGTTGAACTGGTGGCAGTGAGTGCAACAATAGAAATAACAGTGGCGATAGTGGTGTTAGAGTGATTGGTTTATTGCAAAGGAGGTTGAAGACTCCTGCAAACTTGGTATGCAAACATCTTCAAGCTTGGGGATTTCTATGCTTCCTTCCACCTCCGCTGGTAAAGTTGTATGTAAACCATACATATTGCAAAGCTTGTGTTGACACAAATCTTCTACGCAATGTTTGTGATGTAATGATGATTACATTTGTTTAAATGTTTTGAATAATTAAAAATAAATTCTAACCAATTGTGTGAAATTAAGGGAAATATTGATTCTCGCCCCTCTCAATATTTCCAACAATTGGTATCAAAGCCAATCCTTCATTGGAAGGCTTAACCACTTGAAAGCATATCCGTAGCATTTAGAATTGATTGGTAGAAATTACAATTGAAGATAAGATGGATGTTGATTCTAAAACAGAGGTCAATTCCATCAAAAACAAACTTCAAGAGGTGGAATGAGACAGGGATTTAACCAAAAGTATGTATAATATTCTTTATAGATAACATGAAGACTTGAAGGTCGAGAAGACGAAGTATTACAATAATTAGAGATATGTAATAGTTGATATCAAGCATCTTGAAATTCAAATTAAAGAGCTACAAACATCAGAAAAGGATCGATAACTTGATGAAGCAAAGAAGGAAGTGGAGCATCTCAAAAGCATGTTGGAAGAGGCAAACAAGAGAGAAAGCACCCAGACAAGCCAACTCAAGGAAAAGGAGAATCCAAGTAAATAGAACAATCAGAATAAAGAACTTGGCAAACAAATCACCTCTTTGAAGAGGGAACTTGAAGAAGCCAAAAGGACTAAGGATGTCTTAAGAAGTCAGATGAAGCAGAAGGAAGAAGATTGCATGAACCTTGAGCAAGAAATTGTCAGCTTGAGAGCAGAAGTAGACAAATTGAATCAACGTTGAGAAGATCCCAAGTCTTGGATGAAATTATCAATTGCTAGAGATCACTACTTATCAAGACAGGTCTTGGATATGTTAGTGAGTCCTCATGCTCCCAAAATGAAAAGAAGCCACATGAAGAAAAGCCTCATCCTAATGATGAAGAGAAACCACGTGTCAAGGAAGAAAAGAAGCCCCATGAAGAGAATCCACATGTCAAAGATGAAGAGAAGGCACATGTCAAAGAAGAAAAGAAGCCTCGTGAAAGGAAGCCTGATGCCAAAAATGGAGATAAGTCCAAAGTCAAGGCCCTGCACAAATCAACCAAAACTAAAAGTTGGAAGACCAATATCTCAAGAAATCAAGATGGTGCATTCAGAATTCCAAATCATCAAAGAGCATTCAAAAGCGAAGAGAAGAAAATCTTTGGATATTCTCATGGCGAGGCACCTTTAGCAGATCTTCACCTTATGCTCCCAGGTATTCAGGCACATTTCATGGTTATTGTTACACATGTTCTAACTATGGACATAGAGCTATAGATTGCAGGGGATATAGCAAGAGTATTGATAGAGGGTTTTATCAAATACCTAGATGTAGGTCTATTGGAAAACAATACATAATCCCATATACATATGACAACAAAAGCTACAACACCTTTGCTCGATTATTTAGACTAGATATTGAGTGCTACGTATTTCACAACCTTGGCCACTTTAAACAAGATCGCAGAAGCAACTTGACGTGAACCCCGCAGAACTAAGAAGGAAGGACATTTACCAAGCAAGAAGAAAAGACCACCAAGGTCTGGTACAGAAAACAGGTTTCACAATGAATTCTTGCACAATTAGAAGATACACGAAGACAGAAGGCCTTGTAGGAGAGCATATTGTCAGGGGGAGCCTAGTACAAATGATGCAATTGGAAAGCACATTTTCAAGGGGAGCTTCAAGAGATGATGTGACAAGTAAGCATGTTTTCAGGGGGAGCCACATCACATGGAGATTCATCAATGACGTGTCAACAACCCTTAGCCATTGATGTCAAGGGGGGAGAGAATCACGAAGAGGAATGAAGAGGACGAGCATGAAGTCAAGGGGAGCTTATGTAGCACACCAAGAGATGATTGGTATGTTGACATCAATGACAAAGGGGGGTATTGTTGAGTATGTTTTCATTGATGTCAAAGCGGGTGCAGGTGCGGGTAGATGCAGGAAGTAGGTGAGTGTAGTTGGAGATTATTATGTACATGTGATGATGATGATGTAGCTTGATGATGCCCACAGGATGATGCAACTTGATGAAACCTTGTCTCTAGGGTTTGGTTTCCTTGGAGGATGAGCACACCTTGCATTTGTTGGAGTATTTGAAGCAACATATTGCCAAATTTGTCTTGGAAGCCCTTGCCATCAGATTCTACTCATCGTATTGATTCTATTGATGTATAGAGCGTCTCATGGGCCTTCACGATTTAAGAGAAAATCTCAGTCAAAATTGCAAACCTATTTCATGGTCAAAGTCCCCAAAGGATAGGGATGTTGATGTGGCATCCCAAATTTAAAACCTATTGATTAAATATAATGATGTTTAGTGGGATTACTAATTGAGAAAGCAAAAAGGTTTTTCCTTAGAGAATTAAATTTAATATTTTATAAAGGTTTCAAAATTTAAAAAAAAAGGGGGAGCTTCCTTCAGGTCGGTCCAAAATTTAATTAAATAAGCTCCAACGTATCAAGTCAAAAATTTAAATTTTAATTGAATTAAGCTTCCTCCTAAAGTACCATGTCAGCCTCAAATGATCTTATATTCATCTATAAACTTGTATGGATCCCCTTCCTTAAGTGCACCAAACAAAGGTTCGCATATATCTTCATGACACTGCGGAACTGTGTAGATTGAAGATTTGATCGATTTCTGAGCTCACGGTTCCAAATTCGGGTTAATGGTTTCTAGGCTATTTTTTCTGGGATAATGGGATACGTTGTTTTCGTTGCAGGAGGAATACCTAAGGTTATATGGATAGCTCTCTGTGATTCAGACCTTATCTAGGGCATCAATTCTAAAATAAATTGTATCATTTTTGAAGTTTGGAGGCCAGCAAAGGCATGGAATTTTCTTTTTGTATTTTTTTCTCTGAAACAACGAAGTATTTGGTTGATACAGGATTCACTGTAATGCTCTACAGGTCTGGTGCACAAATTCGCTTATCCATCTGAAACTTAATGCGGCCTTTAAGGAGCATTGTTGTTGGGTTTGTGGCTTATGGGATTCGCTAAGGTTTCATCTTTTTTTTGCAGGCGCATTATTTCTGTGACCATGATTAATTCTGAGGCATAATAAAATTTGCGTTCAAAAATGAGGATCAGATCTCTTGAAATACCTGCAGCTTGTCGTGAATAATGTCATATACTTTAAACGTGTTTTGTCCTAATTCAACACCTCTCTGGCAAATTTATGAATCTCTGGAATGCTCTGCAGCGATCTCTAAAGATACTTTGTGCATTTTACAAGACTACCGAAGAAGCAGAATCATCAAGTGATGTCACCATGGTTCTTACCTTGTTCTGGATTATCAATTAGTCAAAAATTTGCTTTAAGTTTGCTTACTCGATGGTACTTATACCTATAGTCACATACTAAGAGAAAGATTTGTATAACCGTGTATTTCACAAGAAGTTTATTGCTACATCTAAAGTACCTGTGGCCCTCAAACCTTCATGACTACCCTTGCTTATAACCATTGTGAGCACTCACATGACAAAGTTTATAGGGCGTATTACTGTGTGTAAGATCGACCTTATCTAGGCATGTCATTGTGTCATTATTGACGCAAAATCACAGTTTAAGGGTTTGTCATTGATCTATGGGTTCTAGCCTTAAGATTGAGCATACTAGATAAGTAAGACAGAGCAATTGCAGAAGAAGTTCACTTGTACATTGGCCAAAGCTTCGACAGAATTGTGACTTTGTTATAGTAATTAATAGTACTATAGGGTTTCATTATCAACAATCGATGATAAATTTATAACAATCACCACTAGAAGGATCAATACCTTCAAGGCATCAACAAATGGAAGGCGTCTTTGAGAATCTTCTGCAGTGTGAGCTGAAAGTTGGATCAGGTTTTGGCCATGATATAACAGTAAGAACTGTACATGACATATGATTGATGACAAATCATTGCAAGGTAGACAATTGGTAATACCTTGAGGTTACTGACTTTTGCTTACTAGGAATAGATGACTTGGATGTCTATAAGCATCAGTAAGATCCTTCTCATTATCTGAATTATGAGTCAAGGTACTGCAGTTTTGATGCTTATGCTCAAGAATCGATTCATGGACCTGTGAAGGTATGACAGTGATATGATACAGCGAGCCAAATAAATAGTGAGACATTGATCCTTATGACAGTTACAATGACTCTAGCATAGCAATGACAGTGTGTTGTATAACATTTCTGTGCCAGTGATATTCCATTATGACAATATGACAGTTCTTGAAGAAGTCTGAGAGGTCTGAAGCAAACATATATAACAACATTACATGGCACTCTTGTAACTCACTTGACATGATTCTTGTATACCCACAACACCTTGCTTGACATCTGATCACTTTCTTTTGGTCTCATCAACCACTGTGCATAATTGTAGCCTAATGAATATATATGTGGCAGTCTAATCTGTATTTGGCAACGTGGAGTAGAATTGGAGTTTATCCCTGAATTGAAGAATATTTAGGACAATAAACATAATACATGGAAGTGACATAACATTTTGTGTACAATTGCATTTGGATATACATGACTATTGGGTATCAATGAAACTAGCATATGTAGAGACCTGAATGTATGATAAAAATTGAATATCCTAAGCATTGACTGAAGCAATAAGACAGTAGCATCTAATGGTACTTTCGTAGATCATTCTCTACCTAGTTTCATTGCAGCGTAGATCACAATATTTGTAGGAGAAGCAGATGTGTTTATCATAAAGACAAGAAACTCTTGTGTACTCCTTTTGGTCAATCTGAAAAACTAAAGAGGGTCTGTAAGTAAGAATTGATGATAAGTTGAGCATGTGAACTTGTATAGTTGTTTGGTTTGTTCTTGAAGAGAAGAATGCATTGTTGACTAGAATTGAGAATCATTTAGGATCGATTGAAGCACTGAAAATGACAGAGTGAACAATGGGAGTGTTAAGGATATGTTCTGTGACAGCACTTGAGCAGTTGTGGATTGCAAGCCCATGGTGTCAGTGAGATTACAGAAGTTGCAGCAGCAGTGGAAATTGAAGTGGGAGTAGAAAGTAACAACAGAGAGTGGAAATGATAGTTTGTAAAGTTTTGTAGATGTTCTATGCTAAGAGCAATTTTACTTTTCACACAGCAATCATACAAGTAGTTAAGCAAAATGCAGATAGAACATATAAGCAGATCTTACAGAAGACAAATCAGAAACATGAAAAATGTGTGTGATCGTTTCGACGGTCAACAGGATGCTTCAACCAGCAAAGACTTTATTGGTCAGCCAGCCCAGATGTGTCACAACAACCCTCCAACCAGTAGATGAGTCAAACCAAGTCAATTCCTCAAAAGTCAACGCTGTCCTGAAAAGTCAACGCAGGGGCAGCGAGCTAAAAGTCAACGCAGCAACAAAATGGTCAACTCTTTGACCTCGATTTTTGTGCCAGGTAGTACGGCCTTCAAAAATCGAACTTCCCACAAATTTTCAGCTTGTTTGGACCACGGGTTGACCAAAGTCAACGCTGGTCAAACTTCCAGCAAAACCCTAGCAGCAGAAACCCTAGCTGCAGAAAATCCGTACAGTTTGTCCTCTTCGTCCTTCCCACGTGTGGCTGAATTTGTCCTCCAAGTAGCTCGTATTCTCTAAGATGAGAGAGAAGATGTGAGTTGAATTGTGTTCTTATCTCTCCAACTTTTCCTGTATATATATACATCAATGAGGGTGTGTGACACATCTGTTGGGCATGTGAGCCTACATGACAAAACTGGCTGGCCTTGCACATATAATTTATTAAGAATAATAAATTCAAAATATAAGTTCTGCTTATCGGATTAAGACAATTTTTATATGGATTTTACACCTCTCTGAAAGAGGGATCCAATAAAAATATTAGCCTCTTAATCTGATCATCAGAACATGGAGTTTGGACCTAGTTGTCCAAATTTAACATAGTTGAAGTGGGAGCAGAAAGTAACAACAGAAAGTGGAAATGACGTATGTGGTGATTGATTTGGAAGATCCTAACGAGCCTGTATTGTTTAATAATTTTTTTATGGGAAAACTGAGTCGACATTTATTTTGGAAACTTTCAGTTAAATTCATTCCCTTATATGAATTTGTCTAGATAGTCAGAACTAGAAAAAATTTCACAATTTTCAAACGTTGATTGTCCGACACCAAATTTAGATGTAGTACATGTAAAATCAAAAGTCAAATTACGGTCTCTATTTTCCTATGGCTACAAGTATAAGGCCAGTGCAGGTGCTCACTGCATTCTCATAGCTCCAAAAGGTAATAAAACTCTCATTGCCTATATATTGGAGTTTGAGTGCACAAACAACACTCTGGAATATGAGGTCTTCATATAGAGACCCAAGAAATAAGTGGACATTGACATGAAGTTTTTAAAGGTACTTAGTGACTCTGAGAAAGTGGTTAAATAGGTACAGAATCTAATTCATTGTATTTCAAGTCATCTGAAAAATTACCAACATGACGTATGGAACATGATCAATCATTTCTTTGCATTCAATATTTGTTCTATTCATTGTTTTGAAAATATTGATGTTGATTTATTAGCCAATGTTGCTTCTAAGTTAATTCCTTCTGGAAACAAATTCACTGATTCATTTCATGTGGAATTTATCTACATGGTTACAGTTCCAAATAATATTAAAAATTGGAGTCTTTGATGATGATGTCAATATTCTAAACTTCCTCCACATGGAAGGGACCTTTAAGGACTCAACTATTGAAGAAGTACACAACCAAGAAATTCAAAAATCATCCTTCAGTACATCAAAAATATCCACAAATCTGATCCCAAAGTCAGTAGTTGGACTTGAAAAGTTTTACAACCTACAATATAAATTCAGGAAAGGAACTAATTATAGTACCACAACCAAACTATGCAGTATGAGGTCATAAATTTGGGGACTACAAAGTGTCTAAGAACACTAACTTAGGAATCGATTGTACTCCTACCGAGAGGTCAAATTCATTTGACTATTTAAATAGTACCGTGATGTTTCAGGTCGGACCTACGATGATTTGAAGACATTTGATACAAAGATCATCCAACATGTCATTCCTATGAAGGGAGGTGTTAAACTAGTTCAAAAAAAACTATATAAAATGCATCCATCTTTGGAAATTGTGATGAAAAAGAATTAAACAAACTTCTTTTTGCAAAGACCAAATAATACTGATGTGATTAATCTGGAAGACAAGCTTACTACATTATGGATCACAAAAGCTCAAGATCTAACATCATCTTCCTTATTAGGCACACTAAGTGGGTTTTGAACTTCGTCCCAGTTTGGAAGAAAAATGGTGATATCCAACTATGTGTGGAATTCAGGAACTTAAATTGAGCATTGACAAAAGATAATTATCGTATTTTGCCTACCGGGAAAATCTTGGAGTTTGTCACAGTATCTGAAATACTCTCTTTGCTCAATGGCTTCTCAAGGTACAAGAAGGGGCTAGTGTCTTTCTTTGATCAGCTTAACACTGCTTTCAAAACAATTTGGGGAACATACACATATAGAAAGACACCTTTAAGACTCATAAACACAGGGGTCGCCTTTTAAAGAGAGATGTATATAGCATTCAAAGGGCTCATTAACCGATTTGTGGTCGTGTATTTGGATGATGTGATAGTCTACTCCAAAAGAAGGGGTGATCATCTTCACAACCTAAGAAAAAATTTGCTATCACCATCGTGCACGACTCTAGATTTGCAACTATTGAAACACCTCCTTAAAGTCCCCATCCTTTGAATATGCCTCTTTATATGCAACATGGGTGAAGGCCTCCATGTGCATTAGAATTCCCAAAGTTGTTATCTTTGTTGTGGGTGGCCTTGAAAGCATGTTGACCAACTTGTTTATTTTTCCCTTCTAATACATGATCACTAAATGATGTTGTAAAAACTCCATACACTTGTAATACTTGATTTGTTGTAGCTTACTCTAGGCTTGCATATACTGTAGTCGTTGGTGATCTGTGTGGATTACTGTCTCCTTTCCCATCAGATAATGTTTCCACTTCTTCACATCCTGCACTAGGGCTTAAAGCTCCTTATCGTAGGTAAGCTAATTAATAACTGCCTCGTGAAAAACTGTATAATGGTAGCATATAGGCCTTCCTCCCTACATCAAGATCACTCCCATAGCATACCGACTCGCATTTGTCCCCACTCTGAATGGTTGTTGCAAGTTCGGTCATGCCAGAACTAGTGCTTGACTGATCTTCTTCTTTAGATCCTCAAAGGCCCTTTGTTGACCCTTTTCCCACTAAAAACTCTTGCCACTTGTTGTTATGAAGTGAAGTGATGTTGCTACTATTGAAAATGAGGCTATGAATTTTCTCAAGTATTGTGCCACCCCAATGAAACTCCTAACCTTAGAAACATTAGTAGGCACTAGCCATCTCATGATGTCCTCTATCTTGGCAGGATCTATCTTCAGCGCTCCTCCACCTATCACATACCCCAGATATACAAAAGATTGATGTGTAAACTCACACTTCTTCATATTTGCTAGCAATGGGTGCTTCTTTAATGTATCCAACACTTGTGTTAATTGTGAAATGTGCTCCTCCTAGGTAGAATTGTATACCAGTATATCATCCAAATATAGAATAATAAACAAATCTAAAAAATGGCTTAGTATGTCATTCATTAACCTCATAAATGTAGCTAGTGCATTGCATAGGTCAAATGGCATCACTAACCACTAATACAAATCTTGCATGGTTTCGAAGGCGGTCTTCTAGGTATATTCTTCTCCGACTCGAACTTGGTGATATCCAAACATCAAGTCTAGCTTGGTGAAATTTTTTGCTTGTTGCAACTAATCATCCAAGAAATCATCTATTATGGTTAGGGGGTACCTATTCTTAAGTATAATTTTGTTCAATGCCATGAAATATATACACATTTGCCATGTTCCATCCTTCTTTGGCACCAAGATGATGGATGACCCATATGGTGATGTACTTGGTTGAATGACACCTTGTTCCAGTAGTTGTTGCAATTGTTTCTTCACGTCACTTAACTATAACAAACTTCCTATACAACCCAATGTTTGGCAACGAAGAGTCTAGAAATCGTTGTATTTTTTGTTCCACTTCCCTCTTGGGTGGTACTGCCCTTTAGGCTCTCGGAATACATCCATATATGCCTATAGCAACTTTTCCAGTTGTTATTTTTGTTTCTTAGTACATGCCTCCAGTCACGTGCCTTTGCTCTCACTGACTCTTCAATAGATCGGTTTTCTCTTAAAAACAATAAAACATACTTCTTGCTAGAACTAATCGGTGTCTTGGCTTGGTTGACATTTACAAACAAATTTTCGGCTTACCTTTGTTCATGTTGATGGTGAATGATTTTCCATCCTTGATGAGGACGTACTGGCTAGATCTCCACATGAAGATTGCATCTCGTATATACATATATGGACTTCCAAACACCACCCCACATACACCAAAGGGAACTACATCTAGTTCTACATCATCAATAAAATCAGCACTAAAAGCAAATCTAATTTTGCACTGTTTGGTTACCTTTATTTCGGCATCCTTATTTACCCAACCCAATGGATATTGGCTTGGATGATCATTAACTTTTGATCCCAATTTTTTGACCAACTCTTTTACAATGAGTTTCACCAATAATCCTAAGTCAAACAGAGATCAATCTTGGTGTTTTTAACTTGAGTCATTATATGGAAGAGTCTGGTCTTTTCTTTCTCTTCATGTTGCTAAAGGCTACTCAAATTCATCTCTTTTTACACTTATGTACAAACGATCTTCTCATCCACTTCCGAGTTGCTTTCAACTTGGTTGCTCAAACCAGTGGCCATTAGATTCTTCCTTTTATTATCTTTCATTTTGTTTTTTGGGTTAAGCTCTGGATGCAACTTCTAACATTTCTCATTTGTATGACCATTAATGTTATAGTGGTTGTAGTGTTTAGGATATTTTCACTAGTATATTGTGGCTATCATCTTTTTATCTTTTCCTCATTTCCACTTTTTCTTCCCCTCCTTGGAATCGTCTTGGTACTCCTAATTCGAGCCATGAGATTTTCCTTTCTTCAAGCATATGTTTTCTAAGTATTGTTCCTATAAACAAGTTTTGTCTATCGATCTGGGCTTGAACAACATCACTTGCTTCCAAAGATGGCTATAAATACCCCCTATATACTTGAGGAGCATATATGGGTTCACTTGGGAGATACCCAACATTATAACCATCTTTCTAAATTTTGTGTTGTTCTCCTGCACACTCTGCCCTTGCTTCTACTTGTAATGCCATCGAATCCACTAATCCTCTACATACCCGATAGGGTAAATTGTGACTTTATGAGGATTTTAAAGTCATCAAACTTAATCGCTAGAGGATTTCCCTCCAACCTCAAGGTCTTCATGTGGCTTTCCCACCAGTTCAGGGCATGGCCCTCTAATTTCAGTCGTGCAAATGAAATCTTCTATTCTTCCTCTATATGATGCACACTAAAATAAGCTTCTAATTGTTGTAACTAGTGATTTAGCTTCAGGGCGTTGGTCTCACATTGATACGAATTCATATTGAACTTCACTTCCATTTTGAATAGGGATTGTGAATGGTTCACGACACTTGAACTAGGTTGATATTTTTCAGGTTCTTTCTTCGACTCCTCATTTTCTTCTTGGTCTCATGATCTCCCTTGTAATCAAACCTCTACATTAGAACCCCCATCTTCTCCAAATAGCCCGAGCTTATTGGTCAAGGTCACCATGAAGAGATTCATATTACAATTTATATCTACAACGTTTGCTTCCGGACGTGAAAACATCTCCTCTACAGGATTAGCAAGGTTATTCACAAATTCGTCAACCATGACTGGGGTTTTACAACTTTTGGCCTAGTCAATCTAAATCCCCTGCAAATATCCACAACATACCCAAAGAAACTCTCTAGTACCAATATGATCCATACAATTCCACTAGACAATTCACCCCAACAGATCTAATAAAATTAACTTAAAAATATGAAACCTAAACTATGAGGGTTCATTTCTCTTTAGATTTTTGCACTTGTAAATAACTATTTGTTGCATATGCATGCAAATTATGATTATGCATAAAATAGAGAATTGTGAAATAAAAACTCACAAACAATGAATGTCATAAGATATAACATGGGAAACCCTTTTGGGAGAAAACCCAAGTTGAATGTGAGGTCACTCTACTCCCTTTCTCTGAATAGAAAATGATTACGAGTGCAAAGAACTAAAGCCTTTGGCCCATGGGATACTACAATGCACATCTTAAAGTGTGCTCTCTCCATGTCCCTCTCAGCTACTCTACTTATCTATGGAACAAAATGTACTCGAAAAGAATGAAACCTTTTTCCTCCTATTGGCCTCGTTATAACACAGCCTGATAGCCTATTAGTGGTTATGTTTTACCCTTAGGGGCCTTAACTAGAGTTACAATATTGAATCTTCTAAAGTCTTCTTTATTATGATCATGTGACTAGCTTGGGGGCTGATGTGGCATCCTCTCGAATTATGGTGGTCAATTTCTATATGTCAACTTTCAAGAGGCATAACTTTCTCATATGAGCTTTGATTGAAGTGATTCTGGCATTGTTGGAAAGGCATTGATGTGTAGATTATGGGATCTAGGTCCATAGTCAAGTCACGGCCACAAAAAGTGTTCATTTAAGGCCTCAAAATGGCTCTTGAATTTTTTAACCCAAAATTTTCCAAACTAGTGTTGAGAAATCAATGCTAGTAGAGTTAGGGTTAGATTTCTCTTTCTTGACAATTACTTGTGAATTATATTGGCTTCTTTTATATCTTTGTTATATTATCTTTCATCAAGCAAATACCAAATCATGTGTGTATGAAGATCAAAAGAACAAGAGACACAAGATGTAAGCACTCTGCCAAGGCAAAACCCCTATCTAGGGGAAAATCCAGTCAAACATATTCCTTCAGTAGTTAAGACGAGATAATCTAAGACTCTTCAACCTAGACACAGAAATCCTCCAACCACCAAGTCATCCCTTCCTTCCAGTAACTTCTATCTAGATCTTCGACCTTGCAGCAACAACACTTCAACCCAACAAATTCAAAATTTTGACCTTCTAGCAGCAGAGTCTTTGACTAACACTTTCATAATTTCAACCCTCCCAGCAGTAGAACTTTGATCCAACAAATAGCCTAGTAACTTCACATAAGAGAGAGAAAGAGATAGCCAAAAAACTTTGACTTGTATTTCTTCCTTCTTCACCTTGAACTTCGCACTTTTCTACACTTCCTTGATGGAGATCGAACTTTTTGAGTTGATGTCCAAACAGATCGAACTGCTCTTGTATATATAGCCTCTTCTGTGGGTCGAATTGTCTTCTTGTAGGCCAACTTCATTAGGTTAGAGCCAACTTGGTGTGGAGCTGACAAAATACATTTTTGACTCAATAATAAATATTTTTACATGATACAAAAGCCCAAGAAGGGTCACATTAAATGGACAATGACTCTAATGACTCAGTATAAAACCTAGAAGTCCACAATGGGGACTTTGACCTATAAAATTATGACCCAAACATGAAACCCATGCTTTAATAAGTCATTGTAATAATAATAAAAAATCATTTTTCATTCTTTGACTCAAATATAAATATGAAGACCGAACCTAGTTACATTCTTCAACACTTCCTCCTAACTAGGTAGGTATTCATAAATTACACATGTATATACAAGTACAAGGACGATCTCAAAACACAAGAACTACGAAGAATTTCAACACAAAAAGTGCCACAGACTAGATTCCTGACCAGGGCAATCTATCCAGGTGGGACTAAGATGGACTAAAGCTTTCAGCCTCCCTAGGTACCATTAGGCTTTTTTGCGAACCATCAACCCAGGGATCTAGGTGCGTAATACAAGGTCAGATACCTATGACCAATGCCACCCTCCCTACTTTGGGATCTGGACATCAACACATATGCCGACCAAATGTCCTCCTAGGCATTTTGTATCACACAAGATGCCTCCTCAAGTCTCTTCCAAACATCTTTCTTGAACAAAATCAGTAATATCAACCAAACCAGGCAGGCTTCTCAAATACTCAAACTTCTTATTAGGAAGAGACTTTGTCAACACATCAACATCAACTACTTGTTCGTCGGTCGGAACATATTGTAGCTTCATGATCCCATCTCGTACCAAACTTCTAATATAGTGGTACTTATTATTGATATGATTCATCCTTGTATGGAACACGAGATCTTCAGACATCTTAATGTTGCTTTGATTATCACAATTTATCATTCTAGGGCTTAGAGGTTTTTCAAACAAATTTGAAAGAAGCTTCCTTAACCATACAGCCTCCTTTCCCACTTCACATGCAGCCACATACCCAGCTTCGTCACTATTTAAAGCAACAAAATCTTGTTTTCTACTCATCCATGAAATCATCGCAGACCCCAAACTAAGACATGCACCAGTAGTTCTTCTTCCATCGGTCTAACTACCACCCCAATTAGAATTTGTAAAACCTGTCAGTTGACTTCCTTGCTATCATTCTTTAGGTAATGATGAATAGTACCTCGTAGATATGTCAATATATGCTTGGCAGTTATCCAATGATCATGACGAGGCTCCAACTAAAATTGACTAAGAATGTTCACAACATAACATATATTTGATCTAGTGTTTACCAAATACATCATAGAACTGACCAACTTTCAATAAGCGGTAGGATCTACGAGACTTGAGTCAAAGCTTCTTAACTTCTTGAGATTAGTGATCATGGGAGTAGTCATGGGCTTGGAATCCATCATACCGAATTTCTGCATTATATACTTTCCTTGCCCTAATAAATATCCCTAGGTTTTTGCCATACTTCCAATCCTAGGTAATAATACATTAGATCCAGATCCTTCATCTCAAATTCGGCGACCAGCATCTTCTTTCATTCTTGTATCCTTCGCTCTACACTTGTAATAAATATATCATCCACATATAGTAGAATAATGATTGGCTCATTATTCACAACTTTGATATAGATATTTGGATCATTAAAACTTTTGACAAACCCGATTCTTAGAAGGTATGCATCCATTCTTGCATACCATGCCCTAGGAGCTTGCTTCAAACCATACATGGCCTTCTTGAGTCTACAAACATGAGTGTATTTGCCATTTATTTCAAAGCCTTCATGTTGTTCAATATATACTTCTTCATCGATGGTCCCATTCAGAAATGTTGTTTTTACATACATTTGATGGATATTCCATCCCATTATTGCAGCAAACCAAACCAAAAGATCTTATAGTAGTATATCTCGCGGTAGGTGTCGCGGTAGGTTTCTTCATGAACTATGCCTTCCTTTTGAGAGAAATCCCTAGCAATGAATCTAGCTTTGTACTTATGCTTCCATCAACAATGTGCTTGATCTTGTAGATCCATTTAGAAATGACAATCGATTTGTCACTAGTTCTAGGAACAATTTCCGAAACCCCATTCTTCATGATGGATTGATATTCTTCCTGCATAGCTTTCTTCCGATACTTCTTGATGAGCAACTTCCTCAAATGTAGTTGCTTCAACGACTATTAGTTTTTTCATGTATGCAGCATATCCAGAATATTTTTTTGGTCTTTTTCTTTCTTAAAAGTTCCTTTCACAACTCCATGTCCTTCGGCATCTTCAAGAGTAGCTTTTAACCAATTTTGCTTTTTCCTTGTTTCAGGTATGATCACAGGTTGAATAGGCTCACTTGGTCCTTCTTCTTCTTCTTCTTGATTTGTAGTAGGATTGACGTGGTGCTCTTTTTCTTCGAATAGTGGTATGTATTCATCATCGGAATCAATAGGAATATCTTTAGATCTTTTGTAGGCATGAATTTCATTAAATATAACATCCCTACTTACTTCAATGTGTCTTCCTTCCTTGATGTAGATTTGATATGCCATTGAAGAAAGACTGTAGCCAACAAAAATCCCTTTAATGCTTGTAGAATCCAGCTTCTTTCGTTTGTCCTTTGGAACATGGATATAGGCGGGACATCCAACGATTTGGAGATGGTCCACACATGGCTTCCTTCTTGTGAATGCTTCTTTGGGTGTCATATTATTGAGGATTCTATGAGGACTTATATTTTGAATATATACAACAGTCATTGCAGCTTCTCCCCACATAAATTTAGGAATGTCTTGATCAAAGATCATTATTTGAATACATTCTTCAAGTGTTCTATTCTTCTTTCTGCAACTCGATTTTGTTCGGGATTGTAGGGTGTTAGGTTCCTACACCAATAGGATGTTGGCATTATGACACAAGTTTGGTGCTATGACACAGGTGTTGTCCTTGATGACAACTCACTCAAATGACAGATCATTGTGCAGGCTATCAGAATGAAACAAAAAGAGATATATGCAGGTTTCTCTTAACCAAGTTGCATATACACGCGGGTTCAACGATCAAAAGGCGCGTATACGTATGCACATACTTTCATGCAAGGAAAAGCGTGTACATGTGGGAAAACTTATTTTTGGTCCATGGTATTTAGTCCTTGGTATTTGGACCTATGGTTTTGGACCATGGTATCTCGTCCAAAGTATTGAACCCAGGTATTGCGCCCCAAGTATTGGTTCTAAGTGGTTTTGGACCATGGTATTGAGTATGGCCTAAGACTATAAAAAGGGAAGGAGATCATTAGGCAAAAGTATTCACTCAAGTATTGAGTATCTAATGAAGAGCAAGATCTAGAATATTGGTGATTCGGTTGTGGTGCATAGCTGGATCTGAATCAAGGAAGACCGTGAGCGCTAGAAGAAGGATAAGTTCTATTGTTGGGTCAAGATCTTAAGGTTTGAATAGTAGTATCCTTGTGTGATTTTGATCTGTTATATTTGACGCATGACTTGATCTATAAATCTGATAATCTGGGTATAACTAATGTCTGAATAAGTGAAAAGGGTAAATTATCTTTTATAGATATGTACGCAGGTTCTCCATAAAAAAGGCGCGTATACACGCTGGTTCAGTAAGTCAAAATAGCGTATACGCTGGTTGGCCTTAATACAGAAGCGTATGCACGCAAGTTCTACATATTGAAGTAGCGTACGTCTCATGAAATATGTTTTAGCTACTTCTGTTTATTGCTACAGTGTTCTAGGTTCAGGATTGGTTTTTGGTTACTGTTAATGTATTCCGGTTACAACATTCAGAGGAGTAATTGTTTGATTCAGTTTTGATTGAAGCAAAAGAGATTGGTTGATGCAGATGTATTTGATGTTTGATTATTGTCATTGATGGATCCAGTCTGAAAATTTATGAAACGTGGTTCCTGAAAGAAAAGAGAAGGTTGTAGCCTTCTGTAGATCAGCACCTACGTACTAGTACATCAGCTAGTACAAGAGCTAAGGGGGTTGTAGCTCCCTTCCAGGAGAAGTTGGAGAATGAGAGAAGGTAGTAGCCTTCTGCAGGTATAAGCCTGTGTACTAGTATAAGACTGCACCAGTACAGAAATATTGTAAAAAGAAGTTTCTTATTAAAAGAAGATAGAGACGAATTGCAGCAGGTGGTTTTCACCCACATTGGGTTTCCACGTTATATCTTATATCCATGTGTGTGATGATCTGTTCTGTTTTACTGCACCTGTTTACTGTTAATGAAGTTCTGATGCCCTAATTAAGATCAACATTTTATGAATTATAAGTTTACTGATATACGCTGGTTTCTTTAGACACAGTAGCGTATATACGCAGTTTCCCATAACTGAAGTAGCATATACAAATCTGATTGTGAAATAAAAAATAATTGATTTGATAATATTGATTCACCCCCCCTCTCAATATTATTCCCAACAATTGGTATCAAAGCAAGTCCTTTAGAAAAAGCTTGATCGCTTGAAGGAAGATCTATCATCATGAGCAACTTCGAAAAAGAGGCATCTATCAGGCCACCAATCTTTGATGGGAGAAACTTCATCTATTAGAAGGTAAGAATCACAGCCTATCTTCAATCTCTTGGTATAGAAGTTTGGGATATCATGGAAGCAGGATACACATTTCCATCAGCAACTCCTACAAACACAGCTGGTAAGAAGCAGTATGAAACAAATGCAAAGGCCGACAATACTCTATTAGGGAGTTTATCTCAATCAGAATTCGTCAAGGTTATGCAACTCAAAACCGCAAAAGAAATATGAGACAAGATCGTTCTAAGCTATGAAGGAGACGATCAGGTAAAATGTGAAAAACTACAATCTCTCAGAATTCAATATGAAAATCTCAGAATGCACAATGATGAAAGTGTGGCTAATTATTTCTTACGTATAGATGAGATTGTTAATCGTATGAAAAACTTGGGTGAAGAGATAAAAGAATTTACTTTGGTTGAAAAGGTTCTAAGAATTTTGTCTTCTAAGTTTGAATCAAAAGTTTCTGCCATAGAAGAAAAGCAGAATCTACAGAGCATTACCATGTCACAGTGGCACGGAATCCTAACTGCTTTCGAAATGAGAAAAGGGGGACCATCATAGGAGAGAAGCCGCACTCAAAGAGGAGATTACAATGAGTCAGGACATATGTCAGAAGCAGAGGAAGAATCAAACTTTGTCAAAAACCTTCAACGGGGTTTTGGAAGATTCAGAGGTAAGCTACCTTTCAAATGTTTTGCTTGTGTAAGAGTCGGTCGCTATGCAGCCAAGTGTCCTCATAAAGATAAGCTTGAAAAAGGTAAGGAACCATTTAGATGGAACAAAAAACAGAATGTAGGTAAGAAGAGCTATTATACACATGAAGACAGTGATGGATTTTCAATTAGTAATGAAGATGAACAATGTAATGATTATAGATTTTTGATGGCTTTTGAAGATGATGATTTCTTGGATGCTATAGATGAGATGATCTCTATGAAGAAATTTCTAAACTTAAAATCTGTTTAGAAGAAAAGTGTATGATCATAGATACTCTGACATTCCAACTTGCTGAAAGGGAAAAACACAATGAAAAGTTAGAATGTGAAATTGTAGGACTTAGAAAAGATATTGAGAAAACAAAATCTCTTAATCTTAGATTTGCTAAAGGATTTGAAACTTTAGATGAGATTATCAAAGTGTAGCGTTCTCCTCTAATCAATACAGGTCTTGGATATTCTGAAGAAGCATCTCAAGCACAAAATCCATCTACCTCCAAAAGTTATTTAGATGCAGCAAGGATAAGTGAACAGGTTGACAATCAACAGCAAAGGCATAAAGCTGATCACCAGGTAAATCAGGGTCAATCTACTTCAAGGATGAACAGAGATCACCAAGTAAATCGGGCGCAATCTACTTCAAGGATGAGAAAAAGTTACAACCAACCACAGGTAAATCATTCTCAATTTGCTTATGGAAACTACAATCACCTGAACGGTAGGTTTGACAATTGTAGGAATTTCTTCAATGGCCAATGTTTCTCTTGTCATAACTTTGGACACAAAGCAGCTCAATGTGTTGCCTACAAGACCATCATGACCAGAGAAGCATGAAATCAAGGGAGTGTGACTGGAATCATGAAAAGAACCTACAATAACTTTTCTGCTCTTGAAAATGAAATTGAATGTTCTATTTGTAACAACTTCGGTCATAAAGATTCTGAATGCAGGAGTAGGTTTTGGCAAACAACTCAGAAGGAGCAAACTTCATTGAATCCCAAAACATGGAGAAAGAAAGAACCGCAACCAGAAATATGTGGTATAGCCTTATATGCGAAAGGACAGAAAAATCAGTGGTACATCGACAGTGGATGCTCGAAACATATGACAAGTGATAAAGAAAAACTTCAGTCGTATAGTGCTTTAGAAAAGGAAAGGAAGGTCTCATTTGGAAATGACACCCCTGCACTCATAAAAGGTAAAGGTTATGTTCTTTTGAAAGAAAATGTCAAAGCTGGAAATGTCATGTATGTTGATGACTTAAAGCATAATCTATTAAGTGTCAGTCAAATGTGTGATCAAAGAAATGATGTAATATTATTTCGATCAAATGGATGTATTGTTCGTGAGCTTGATACAGGAGAAACAGTAATCAAAGGCATAAGAACTCCTAATAATTTATACATACTCAAGGGAGGACAACAACAATGCTATCTAAGCAAGAATGATGAACATTGGTTATGACACAGAAGATTGGGGCATCTAAGCTTCTCTCAGATAAGGAAAGCATGCAAATATCAGGCAGTTCGTAATCTTCCTGACATCAGAATTCCAGACAATACAATATGCAAATCATGTCAGTTTGGCAAGCAAACCAGAACTAATTTCCCTGAGAAGGAAGGATCATTTAGTAAGCCACTTGAACTTGTCCATACTGATGTATGTGGTCCATTTAGGAAAGGTCACCTCGAGGAGAAGAATACTTCATATTGTTCATTGATGACTTTTCCAGGATGTGTTGGATAGGTCTTCTGAAGCATAAGGACGAAGCTTTCAAAAAGTTCAAAGCATTCAAAACCTTGGTTGAAAATGAATCAGATCGCAGAATCAAATGCCTCAGGTCTGATCGAGAAGGGGAATTTACCTCGGATGAATTTTCGATTTTTTGTGAAGAACATGGAATAAGAAGGAAATTCTCTACTGCAAGGACTCCTCAGCAAAATGGAGTAGTGGAAAGGATGAATAGAACAGTTCAACAAATGGCTCGTGCTATGCTTGATGAGTCTGGAACTCTCGTAACCTTCTGGGGTGAATCTGCATTTGCTGCCGTTACTATTCTCAACAAGACAAACGTCCGGGTAAACAGCACTCAGACTCCTCATGAACTTTGGTATGGTAAGACTCCTATAGTAAAATACTTCAAAATTTTTGGAAGCAAATGTTACATCAAAAGGACTGATGAAAACCTTGGCAAGTTTGAACCTAGAACAGATGAAGGCATTCTCCTTGGTTACTCTCCCCACGGCAAAGGATATAAGTGTTACAATAAAAGACTTGGAAAAATTGTTGAAACTAGTGATGTAGTGGTTGATGAAGAAGGAAACATTCCTAGGCAGGTAAAATCCGAAGATTTCGAAGATGATGAGGACTATCCTTCAACATCAAATCAGACTTATGATGAAGAAGAAACCTATGAGGCACCAGAAGAACAGATAAGGGTAGAAGAAAAGACTCCATCCAGGTACGTTTAGAAGAAACATCCAGAAACTCAAATTTTGGGGCAGAAAGAGGCAGGTGTACAAACAAGAAGAACTATCTCAGAAGCTTTAATCTATCTAGCATTGCTTTCCTCCACTGAACCACGAAATGTAAGTGAAGCATGCAAAGATGAATGTTGGGTCAAGGCCATGAATGAAGAACTTGAGCGGATTGAAAATAATAATACTTGGGAGTTGGTTCCTAGACCAAATGATAAGAATGTCATAGGGACAAAATTGATATTCAAAAACAAGCTGAATGAAAATGGAGATGTTATTAGAAACAAGGCCAAACTTGTTTGTAAAGGGTATGCTCAACAAGAGGTATAGACTTTGAAGAAACTTTTGCACCAGTTGTTAGACTTGATGCCATAAGAATGTTCCTTACTCTTTCTAGCTTTCAGGAGTTCAAAGTATATCAAATGGATGTGAAATCTGTTTTTCTAAATGGAGACTTAGAAGAAGAAGTGTACATTGAGCAACCAGATGGATTCATCCTTGGGAATGATCCAAAACTTGTATGCAAACTCAAAAAGGCTCTCTATGGTCTTAAACAGGGTCCAAGGGCTTGGTATTTTCGGTTGGACAAATATCTCCATCAACAAGGTTTTTCAAAGGGATCAACAGATAGCAATCTATATATAAAAATTGACAATGATAAATTACTAATACTTGTTGTGTATGTTGATGATATCATCTTTGTAGCAATGAAGAAACCATGAGTCAAAACTTTGCTTTGGTGATGCAGAAAGAATTTGAAATGCCCTTACTTGGTGAGCTCACATATTTTCTTGGTTGACAAGTCCAACAAAACAAAGACGGTATTTTTCTGTCACAAACCAAGTACCTCAAGCAGATCTTAAAGAAATATGGGATGGAGGATTCAAAACTAATATGTACCCCTATGGTAACAGGATGCAGCCTCAGCGCAAATGATGAATCAGCAGTAGTACATCAACCAACCTATAGATCCATGATTGGTAGTCTGCTCTATTTGATAGGTACCCGACCAGACATAATGCATGCAGTGGGAATAGTTGGAAGATTCCAGGCAAATCCAAAGGAAGAACACCTTCAGGCAGTGGGGAACGCAAAATCACCTTGATGTATCTTCAAGGAACGCAAAATTATGGCTTATGGTATCCTAGAGATACATATCTCACACTTCATGCATATACTGTTGGAAATAATACTGAGAGGGGGGGGGGGCCAGGGGTGAATCAGTATTATCAAATCAGTTACTTTTCATTTTTCATACTCATATTTATATACGCGGCTTCAGTTCAGTATATCCGCGTATATACACGACTGTGTTAAAGGCAACCAGCGTACATGCAGTAATCTTATGATTTAGTTAGCTTATCTTCAGTAAATGCATCAGAACATTATTAACCACATTAACAGTAAACAGGTGTAGTAAAACAGTACAGATCATCACACATAAGAACACACTGAACACAATGATATAAAGTGGAAACCAAATGTGGTGAAACCACCTGCTGCAATTCGTCTCTTTCTTCCTTTAATAAGAAACTTCTTTTACAATGGACTGGTGCAGTCCTTTACCAGTACGCAGGCTTCTACCTGAAGAAGGCTACAACCTTCTTAGCTCTTGTACTAGCCGTTCCATTTACTAGTACATAGGCGCTGGCCTACTGAAGGCTCCAACCTTCACTCGTTTTCCAGCTGCTCCTGGAAGGGAGCTACAACCCCCTGGCTCTTGTACTGGCCAATATGTTTACCAGTACGTAGGTGCCAGCCTACGATCATCTAAGGACCACGTTTCATACATTTTCATACTGGATCCATAAAACAATCAACATAGCAATACAACCTGCATCATCAATCTCTGAATCACCCAATACTGAAACCCTGTCAACAACACAGTCACCAGAACACAGAACAGACTACATAACTCTGCAACAACAACTAGATCCAATAGCAACTTCAAATATTATACACTCTATATGCTACTTGGACGAACCCAACCTGCGTGTATACGCACTTTTACCAAATACAACCCGCGTACAGATCTGCAAATTCTAACTCATAACTTTGCAGCTATTTCAGACATCAAAACATACCTAGATCATATCATTCATACAATAAACATGCGTTAATAGATCTAGTCTATCCATAATCAAACCATATAAAGATAATCATTCCAAGCCTTGAGATCCCGTTCCATCTTTCATCATCCTCCTCATGAGTGCAACCTTGGTTCAGATCAAGCAAGACATCGCCAACCCATAACCAGCGTCTGGATCTCACACGTCATCAGACATTCATCACTTGCACACTCTTGCACATCATCTTGGCCTAATGATCTTCTCCTTATATAGGTTTAGGCTTCTCTCAATACCATGGTCCAAAACCATGTAGAACCAATACCTTGGACGCAATACCTGGGGTCGAACCAAATACCATGGACCAATACCAAAATACTATGGACCAATACCAAAATACCATGGACCAAAACCATGGTTTCCGACATGTACGCGCCTTTCCTTCTATGAACCTACGTGTATACGTATACGCGCCTTTTACTCAGATAACCCGCATATATACGCACTTTCACCACGGTAAACCTGCGTATATCTCTCTCTTTACCTGCTGCACTATGATCTGTCCTCTAAGTGAGTTGCCATCACCTGTATCATACCTCTGAGTGAGTTGCCATCAAGGACAACACTTGGATCATAATGCCAACATATACAGATGCAGATTGGGCAAGAAGCGTGGATGATAGAAAAAGCACTAGTGGTGGTGCATTCTTTATGGGTTCCAGATTGGTATCTTGGTTCAGCAAGAAACAAAGCTCAATTGCATTATCTACAGCTAAAGCAGAATATGTGGTTGCTGCATCTTGCTGCACACAACTCCTTTGGATGATGCAAACATTGCAAAATATTCAAATCACTTGTACTCCACCTATCTCCATTTTTTGTGATAATACAAGTGCAATCAGTATTTCAAAGAATCCAGTCATGCATTCGAAGACCAAGCACATACTTATCAAATATCATTTTCTCCGGGAACAAGTGCTTGAACAAAAGGTCAAATTGGAGTATGTTCCCTCCAAGGAACAGGTTGCTGATATATTCACCAAACTGTTGCCCAGGGAAACATTTGAATACCTCAAACAGAAGCTGGAAGTAGTTGATGTATCATCTTGCTGTTGAAATTATCTGTTTCAGAAAACAGTGGTTGTACGCGAGTTTCATGAAGGGTATCCGTGTACATACACCGGTTTCTGTGGATACAGTTGCGTATATGTTGGTTTGAAGAAAAACAGTGGGGCTAGACTCAGGATGAAAAGAGTATGATATGGATCTGTCAAAGACCATCTAGCACAGGTTCAGGGGGAGCATATATACTTCTAATAATGCATTGTTGGCATTATCTTAGAAGATCTTGGTTCAAGTTCACAGTTGTTTGTGGTTTCACGTGGAACAGGTGCAGAGGGAGAACATGGTTGCTGGTCTGAATGATGATTGACATATGCTGCTGATGATAGTTGTTGATGACTATCATAGTCTTGTTTTAGATACTTTATCTCTATGTCATGTATATCTTTTATCATCAAGGTCATGTAACAGCCTATGTTGGTTTCCCCACTATGCCAGGGATGGATGATGTAATGTTCTTGTTTTATCATGTGTAAATTGTTGGTATATCCCCACTTGGTTGGGAGATGGATGTATGTATGAGTCTTTGGTGATAGGAAGGTCATTTATGATATATAAAGTCATGTTTCTTCTTGTAGAACATCTTCTTGCAGACCTTGCCTACAGTCAGGGGGAGCATGGACAGCAGAGCAGAGATTTCAGCATGTACTCAAGGGGAGCATAACCCTTTGCACTTGATGACAAAGAGGGAGAATGACTTTGAGTGACTTGGGGTTGCCATCAAGTAAAAAGAGGGAGATTGTTGGCATTATGACACAGGTTTGGCGCTATGACACAGGTGTTGTCCTTGATGGAAACTCACTCAAATGACAGATCATCGTTCAGGCTATCAGAATGAAAGAAAAAGAGATATACGCAGGTTCCTCTTAACCAAGTCGTGTATACATGCAGATTCGACGATCAAAAGGTGCGTATACATATGCACACACTTTCATGTAAGGAAAAGTGCGTACATGTGGGAAAACTTATTTTTGGTCCATGGTATTTAGTCCTTGGTATTTGGACCTATGGTTTTGGACCATGTTATCTCGTCCAAAGTATTGAACCCAAGTATTGCGCCCCAAGTATTGGTTCTAAATGGTTTTGGGCCATGGTATTGAGTATGGCTTAAGACTATAAAAGGGGAAGGAGATCACTAGGCAAAAGTATTCACTCAAGTATTGAATATCTAATGAAGAGCAAGATCTAGAATACTGGTGATTGCGTTGTGGTGCATAGCTGGATCTGAATCAAGGAAGAACCTGAGCACTAGAAGAAGGATAAGTTCTATTGTTGGGTCAAGATCTTAAGGCTTGAATAGAAGTATCCTTGTATGATTTTGATCTGTTATATTTGACGCATGACTTGATCTATAAATCTGATAATCTGGGTATAACTAATGTCTGAATAAATGAAAATGGTAAATTATCTTTTATAGATCTGTACGCAAATTCTCCACAAAAGAGGTGCGTATACACGCTGGTTCAGTAAGTTAAAACAGCGTATATCCTAGTTGGCCTTAATACAGAAACGTATGCACGCAGGTTCTACATATTGAAGTAGCGAACGTCTCATGAAATATGTTTTAGCTACTTCTGTTTATTGCTACAGTGTTTTGGGTTCAGGATTGGTTTCTGGTTACTGTTAATGTATTCTAGTTATAGCATTCAGAGGAGTCATCGTTTGATTCAGTTTTGATTGAAGCAAAGGGGATTGGTTGATGCAGATGTATTTGATGTTTGATTATTGTCATTGATGGATCCAGTCTAAAAAATTATGAAACGTGGTTCCTGGAAGAAAAGAGAAGGTTGTAGCCTTCTGTAGGTCAGCACCTATGCACTAGTACATCAGCTAGTACAAGAGCTAAGGGGGTTGTAGCTCCCTTCCAGGAGAAGTTGGAGAACGAAAGAAGGTAGTAGTTTTCACCCACATTGGGTTTCCACCTTATACCTTGTGTCCATGTGTGTGATGATCTGTTCTGTTGTACTGCACCTATTTACTGTTAATGAAGTTTTGATGCCCTGATTAAGATCAACATTTTATGAATTATAAGTTTACTGATATACAATGGTTTCTTTAGACATAGTAGCGTATATACGCAGTTTCCCATAATTGAATTAGCGTATACAAATCTGATTGTGAAATGAAAAATAATTTATTTGATAATACTGATTCACCCCCCCTCTCAGTATTATTTCCAACATAGCAACCATAATTTTGAATGACTAAAGTTAAGCCTTGTAATATTGTACATACCTTTGCTTTCTGCAAATGTTTTCCATATTAAAAAATTAAAAAATGTAAAGAGGGTGTGTCCTAAAAGAAAAATCAAAGGACACAAAGAATAAGAAAAGGTTAAAAAATGAAAATATATGAAATCCAATAAACAAAAAGAGGCCATGAAAGTATGCAAGTCTAAATGATATTATTATTTACTTTTATGCATAATAATGATTGTGTGCAGCTTGTTATTCATGCCACAATCCATGGTAATCAAAATGTTCAATCTTGATTATATCATGCTTTGAATTTTATGTTTATAATTAGAGAATAAAATCTGACCAAACAATTTAATCTTGGCATATCATTAGATAGGTAGAGAAAATAAAAGGAGCTCATCAGTTTAATATGAGCCCTTGGACAATATAAGGTTAGAAATAGATAGTTTGTTTTATAAAAGAAAAGATAGAATAAGGGCTTGCTAACTTAAATGCACCCAAATAAATTAAGAAAAAATGTCAAAATAGGTAAATGGGTAAGTAGAAGAAAAGTTGCTGAACTATAAAGTTGATTGAATCAAAACACATGTATCATGCTTAAACACATATTTCAATATGTATGATCAATCATGGAAGCAAAAACAAAGGTTTGCAAGTTAATATGATTAACTCCCCCTCATTCATTTTTCCCCTTACTTACTAATTTCTTACCCACAAGTATGTTCTATCACTTTAAATCTTTCAAGTCAAAGAGGCTCAAAGCATTTCTCTGACTTTTGGTGGGACCAGACCCTTGGCTAATGGTTTATGGACATCAAGTGTTAGAATTCCTTTCATGAAATTCATCTCCCCCTCATTACCCTGATAAAACCTCTTTTCCTAAGGATAAACTTCATTTTCCTAGGAAAAATAAAGCGACTCCATGTTAAAAACCCTTTTCATTCGAAAAACCCACAAAAGTACTTTATCCTAAGTATCAAATGTATGAAATAAAATGTGCATATTTTACATTTATGCTAAGGGTATGCTCACTTTGCTCATTTCATATTAATTTTTAACTTTATTGTATAAATCTCGATATACATATCCCCGTATATTAATTAAATCCCTTAAATAAATATCTCAACCCTTAGTTTTAATACAAACTATATCGTTTACCCGTTATCCCGACAAAACAAATAAATCACGTCATAAACCTCGCCCGATCAATTTAAACCTGGGATTAAGTCTTAATTAACCCCAAACCACCGAAGTTTAAAGCATTGGGCCCCCTCGAAACCCATGTTTTTATCACCCATCCCCCGCATCTAACAGTCCACAACCATATCGGCTAAGCCCAATGGCCGATCGTTACCCGCCCGATAAAGCGGTTTTCCCCGGCCCCCCGACTGCTACATGTCGATCAATGGAGTAGATCGGGTGACCCCCCCTCAATGCCACCCGACCCCCATAATCGGTGTGATGGTCTGGGAAACCGCCTCCCTGCTCAACCAGATAAACCACCTACTATTCATTCATAAAATTTGCCGCCAAAAAGTAACCGTTAATAAAAAGGCCAAGAAGCCCATTTTCGTTTTTTTCACTCGAGCTTTTGAAAACCTCTGCGAACCACTGCGACACTTGCAAACCTGAGAATTGTCAATCAAACCCCATTTTTAGCCCTCAAAGAAGCTGCGGAGACCATCTGCAAAGCTCTTAGAGCCTTTCAACCTCCGCTATCATCCAGAACACCAGTTTGAAGCTAATTCATCTAAACTCCAGGTATTTGTGAACAAATTACTAAACCCCCTTTCCAATTTCCGTTAAAAACCCCTGAACAACCCTACACTGCCAAATTCAAATCCACAAGAACTGAATTATGGCTACCCCTGTCGCCTTGGACATTAGACCTGTCACAACTCCCCATTTGGACCTCGACCACCTTCCCTTGGCTGACAGGGATTTCCAAATTAAAGATACATCTACCCATACCCTCCTACTTAAAATCCATTGCTTAAATAGGGACAAATACCTCAACCATGCTGATGATATTGGCCTTTGGGAGTCAAATTTGCCCAAATATCAGTTTCCAGAGGTGCATGTCTTCCCAGAAACTTTCCACACTTGCCATGCCTGTTACGTTCCCAGCCAGAGAGCTATTATGTCCCCTGATCAAAAGGTTCTATTCACCATTACAGTTGATTCCATTAATGAAACGTTGCAAATTCAACCAGGTCAGAACCTAACCCCACTCTCAATTGGAGATTTGTTGGACCATTACTCCAAATTGAGTATGTCTAGGTTAGCCCAAAGATTCCAGACATTCATTATAGAAGAGCAACATATTCCCAAAGATCCTCCTCCATATGTTTTTTCCTTTTTCTCTAATAGTGGCAAGCATATTATTACTATGATATCATGTGTTCTGGGTTGTACCACTTATGAACTTGTTGATGAACTTGTCTTGGCCTTCATGTCCATTTATACCCCAGGACAACCTCATGTTGTTTTGTATAATTATGCCCAGTTCATAGCTGAAAGAATCATGAACAATTCACCAGAATGCACAATGAGAGAGTATTTAAATACTCATCTGTTCTCTACCATATGTTTCTATACTATCAACCAGACAGATTTTCTTTTACCCTTCAGAAGTTGGATACTAAAGGCTAGCCCAGGTCTGTCATATTTTGGACCCCACTTATCCACAAGTTCCAATCAACATATACCTATACAGATTTTATTGATTCTTTTGTTCATCTAGTCATGACCATGGTGATAGGAAGCCCTCCACCCAGAATAAGTCAAGAGATCAAAAGGGTGCTTCAGTTGTCTAAAAAAAGTAAAGTGGGAGATTGGTACCTTTACCAAAACCACACAAAAATAAGAATTTATGGTTGCCAGCTTGCACCATATAAACTACCCAAATACCTCCCCATGAAGTTATTTGCTCTAGAGTACTATAGACAAATAATGAACTCTTATGAGATAAATTTTGTCTCAGCCAAGAAAAGATCACAATTCAAAGTAAAAAACTAGTTAGGCCCCTTCATCTGCAATTCTAGAGAGGCACAGGAGGAGGCAGACCAAATTTTGAAGCAAATGAAGTTCCAAAAGAGTTTCATGTGGAGGTATGACCCTCAGGAATTTATGACAAAATTGAGAAACAAGGTCAAGTTGGTACCTTCTATTCACCACCCCATACCAAAGATAAAAAGATATGCTAATCAATCTGAGTGGGTGGAAAACACTCTTGTAGACAGAGACAGTACAAAGGTAGATGTAGAGAATACCTTATGTGACTTAGAAAGGCATCTTGATGAGAGCTCGTTTCTGCAGGTACCTGAACAGCAAGAAGCAACCATGAGCACCCCTCCTATCATGCAAACTCCTCAAAATGAGGAAAGAAATCCTAAGAGAAAAAGAGAGGGAGCCTCCAATTCAGGCATGGACACATCTAATGTGCAGTATGAAACCAGCCAGAGTAAGAGGCCAAGGCTTGATCCTGTTTCAAAATAGGAAGATACAGAAGGATCAGAAGAAGTAACCAATACTGAGTTTGATAGAAACAGGGGCACAGCTCCATCTGAGGAAACACAGGAGCCTTCCACATCACAGACCCATATTTTGGAAAGGCAACTAAGTGTAGAAGTGTCCTCATTTAGCAGGCCTGTTGATAAGGACAAAGATATAAAAGACAGATTTAAAGAAATTAAGATGAGAAATGAGAAATTGAAGGCCCAAACTTATGCTCAGTATCTCAAACTCACACCTACCAATCAGACCAGGTTGATGTCAGCTTTTGGCATCAAGGAGGGAAAACTATAGATGTCTTTCATAAAACCAATTACACAACAGCGAAGGACATCAGCAGACTACAAAAAGATTGACTTTGAGGTATTGGCAAGGGATATTCATCCCATTAACCAAATCGAATTACACAAACAGGCTGGACAAATGATATACTCCACCCTCACAAGTAAAGCCATAACGGCTCATCAGTTGCAGAATTCATTGAGCAATATCTTAGCTCAATATCAGTTAGAGAAGGCATCCTCACAGGCCAAAGATACTAGAATCAAATCTTTGGAAGACTTAGTGATTGAGTTGGGACATGATCCCAAAAATATCAAAGCCACTGAACAACTGAACAAGAAGAAAAATGGACATTGCAGCACTCAAAAAGCAATTAAAGATACCTCAGCTGTAACATCCCCAAACACAGGAGGTCTTGGAGAGCCAAACCAGACATGAAGAATTGATGGACTTAGTCCTAAAATTAGATGATCAGTTAAAAGAAACAAAGAAGGAATTGGATACTTTAATTCAATTGAAGCAAAGTGATATTGCCACTACATCTGCAAGTGTCATCCCAACAGTCTCAACAGCAGTCCCTTCCACTTTGGCAGCCTCATTGGCTCCCACAGCTCCTATGCCTACAGCACAACCAGTTTCAATAGAGTCTACATCAGCAGTAGGTGCATCAGGAGAAGAAGCAGCAAAGTTGGTTAGAGCCATGGAGAAAATGTCTATACAGGTTATAGAAATGAATAAACTGAAAGAAAAGGTGACAAGCTTGGAAACAGATTACAAGCTTCCCAAGATCATGCACAAGGAAGAAGTGCAGAAAGCTGCCAAAATGAATGAAAGGTTAAAGGCCATGGAGAAAGATCTAACACTAAAGGAACCCCTAGGGCAAACCAAGGAACTATTATGGGCCAATATCATTAACTTTGTCAATGATATTTGGCCATCCATTCAAGTGATTTTTGAACAGATAGATCTAATAAAGATAGCTATAGAAGTTATCCAAAAAGTCAATGAAGAATTAGGAGACATGCCTGAAGATGCTGCCAGACTTATCCAATTCCTCAACAACAAAAACAAATATGAACTTCAGGAATTGGATATAGAGGACAGGACAGAAACAATTTTGGAGTTGAGAAAGATCCTTTCCAAGAGAAACGTAATGTTAAACTTGGAGGACAAGTGTCAAAATATGCAGGTAGCAGTTGATAGATTCATGGCTAAGTTTCAAATTTTGAGAGAAAAAGGGTTACCTAGTCCCTTAGTCATAGATGACAAGCTCGTGACACTACAGGATTACAACAGCAAAATCAAGGAGCTAGCTAAAGAACAGGCTAGTACATCATCCATAAAAGCATTGCCAACAGGCAAGGTTCTTTACCAAATGTTTGAAAACTTGTTTTTCCTCCAGCATGAGGTAAAACACCTATTCATCACTAGGCCTACTTTTGCTAAGTACACCAAGGCAGATGTGATATATAGGAGAATGTTGAAAATCAAGTTACCTGATGCAGAATTATGGGAAAAATTGACTGATTTACTATAGTAAATGTAGTAAAAAGGTTAATGTACAATCAGCAAGGTAAAAAGATAAAGACAGGTCAGCATGTCAAAGTGTATCAGATGAAAGCCAAAAGTGAATGCAGCTTTTAGCGTAAAACATCAAACAGCAAGGCAGCAGAAAGGGCTAGAAATCAAACCATAAAAGCCAATAGTACCAAAATACTAGGGACAGCATGAAGCAGTTCAATAGTTGTCTCTATCTTCTTGCAAGAAGCTATTTTTATTTCCTAGATTAAATCTCTAGTTTGAGGTATTTGGTAAAAAAACTTTTGTATAAATACTTTACAATTCGAAGTATGTAGGGTGGATTCTTAGACATTTCTATGGAAGTTTGATCAAAAGACTGTAAAGCTATTGTATCATTGACTGAGCCAGCAAGCTGGATTGATGAATAAAGACAAGATATTTCACAGGATTCATGTGTTGAGCGAAGAGCAAACAAATATTCTCTTATGTTATTGTTATCTTTCTCAAAGTTTTTCCACAATCTTTAATGTATTTCTGAATCTGAATGTTATAACAGGAACAAGGTCTCATAATTTGTTTAATTACACTCTGTTTTAACAATTATGCTTATAAATGTTTTCAATGGATAATCTAAGTTAAGGAATTCTTAATTTCTCCTTAATTTAGGTTGTTTCTTGCTAATCCAAATCAAAGGATTCTTAATTGCCCTTTGCTTTTGATTACCCTTTATTCCTCGTTTATATCTCAGTCTGAGAATTCTTAATTGCTCTCTCACCTTGATTAAAACCTTTTCACCCCCCTGTCCCAAAGACCTGCACTTCACTCTGCTAGCTTGCGCTTTGAATATTCCCTTTAGTGAGTTGATCCAGTTCTGCTGCCCTTCTGTTGACTCCACAGCCCAATGGTCTAAAGACATCATTCTATCCATCTGTTTCAAGGATTCCACCATCCAATCTTCAATACAAATCAAAAACCTCCAGAACATTCATAACTAGCCTGAAATCCAAGCAAACAAAGCTAAATTATATAGAGAGGGCCCTCTCTGAGCCTAGGTTGGCTAGAGCCTATGCCCAAAAGTTGGTTTGTGGTTACCTCGGTCAGTTTCTTTCTTCTAATAACTTCTAGAGAAAATTTTGAGTGATAACATAGGGAACAATGAGCTCCCTCTTAATTCCTACTTTGTAATATGCAATTATTTATGTTGAAGTGTATTCTCCACCATTATCAGATCTTAAAGTCTTTATTCTTCTTTCGGTTAACTTGGTCTCTACTTCAGATCTAAATTCCTTGAAATTTTCAAATACTTCGTCCTTTGTTTTGAGTAGATAGAGCCATGCCTTTCTAGAGTGATCATCAATGAAGGTTAAATAATAAATATGACCTCCAAGTGATTTGTCAGACATAGGCCCACATACATCTAAATGGATAAGATCCAATATTTCTTTAGACCTTGTTTCATTGCTTGTAAATGGTTTCCTTGTATTCTTTCCTAAGGCACATTCCTTGCATATACACGATCTTCTTTAATATTGGGAATGCCATTTACCAATTTGTTGAGAGAGGGAATTGTTGAGAAATCTAGGGCGTCAATATTAGGTAAAATCTATTGAATGCTTTTTATTCCAATAGATTATGATCTTCTCTTTAGTTATATTATTATCTTGTTATTCTTCGTCAAACAGCTACCAAAGCATAAACAATAAAGAGACAAAAGACACACAATGTAGGTTATCATCCAATGCCAAAAACTCTCCTAGTTGAGAGGAAAAACCAAACAAATTATTCTTCTTATAGAGACTTCAATTGATGAACACCAAGACCAAGACCCTTAACCTGATTTCCTCTCCAAGACCAAAACACAAAGCTTCCTTGACAAGATCGTTTGAGTCAACGATAGTCAACCTTCTTCCTTCTTCCTCCTCGACTACCTTTCATATTTCTGGCCCCTTGATCTCAGCCTGCAATCTTCGACCCTAATTCAAAAACCCTAGTTGTTGCTTATTGGAATGTGTCACCTTCTAGAAAATGCCCTTGATTCCTTCGCTTAGGATAAAGTCTCCTTCTAGTTTAACTTGCCTTCTCTTTTGACTTTCCCTTCTCCAAATTTGGTTACCTAAGAGGACTGCAATTCTTCTCAGCTTCTTCTGCAGTAAATGATCCTCCTCTTCCTCGCACATGTGATATCAAAGTGACCCAAAACAGATCCAAAAAATGATGCTAATGGCTTCACTCTTCCTTTCTCTCTCTTTGCCAGTGATGAGGCTCCTTTTTTAGTGATCTTCAAACTTCTTGTTGCAAACTTGATCTTGACTGAATTGCTTGCTTCCAAATGGGAGTCAAGCAGCCTATATATAGTGATTTTCCCATGCATATAAGCTGACTTGATAGGCATCTAGACCGACATGTCCTTGGGAGAGGTTCCATTATTCTTATTATTCTTTCATTAGTCAACCTTCTTACTTCTTCCTCCTCGGCTACCTTTCACATTTTCAGCCCCTTGATCTCAGTTTGCAATCTTCGACCCTAATTCAGAAACCCTAGTTGTTGCTTCTTGGAGTGTGTCACCTTCTAGAAAATGCCCTTGATTCCTTCGCTTAGGATAGAGTCTCCTTCTAGTTTAACTTGGCTTCTCTTTTGACTTTCCCTTCTCTAAATTCAGTTACCCAAGATGACTGCAATTCTTCTCAACTTCTTTTGTAGTAAATGATCTTCCTCTTCTTCACATGTGTGATATCAAGTGACCCAAACAGATCCAAAAATTGATGCTAACGGCTTCACTCTTCCTTTTTCTCTCTTTGCTAGTGATTAGGCTCCTTATTCTTTGCTAGTGATGATCTTTTCACTTCTTGTTGCAGACTTGATATTGACCGAATTGCATGCTTCCAAATGGGAGTCAAGTTGCCTATATATAGTGATTTTCCCATGCATATAAGTTGACTTGATAGGCATCTAGACCGACATGTCCTTTGGAGAGGTTTGAAGGTGCTTAGGCTTGGTCTTGGAGGGCCTTCTTATTCTTTTAATGACTCATACAAATATGTAACATGCCAAGAAGGGTCCTTCATATATGACATTGACTCAATTTTGTCTTTTATGACTTAATGAAAAAACCTAAAGGTTCACAATGGGAACCTTAACAAAAATAAAATTCCTTGATCATGAAACCCATGATTCAAGTACTACAAAAATAATTTTATTTTCTTTATATCAATTACATAAAATCACAATTACACGTCATTATGAAGACTGAACCTAGTGACATTTTTCAACAGGAATAACCTTGTAATGTAAATGACCATATCTTCTATGCAATAGTTCAATGGTATTGATTTCCATGTGAGCTAAAGCTTGAGGAGATGGTGTCAATACTCTATAAAAACATCCTTCACAAATTCCAATAACTCTAACTTTATCAATGCTTGAACCTTTTCCCCAAGTCAAAACCTTTCCATCTACAAAAGCAACTCTATCACCTTTATCTTCTAAGTAAGAAATTGAAAGTAAATTCTTTTTCAAACCTGGAGCATATAGTATATTGTTGAGATGTAGCTTTTCTCCATTGTCCAACTTTAAAGAAGTTGATCCTGGGCCTTTAACAACATAGCTTTTGTTGTCTCCCAATTCCATTACATGGGAAAATTGTTCCTTTGATAGAGTATGAAGTTGTTTTTTATCGCATTTCATGTGACTTGATGATCCACTATCAATAATCCATGTATTGTCATCATTGAGTGAACCTGTGAGTGCAGCCAAAAAACCTTTGTCTTTGACTTAGTTGAATAAGTTGTAGATTATCCTTTTGATCCACCTTCCTGCAATGTTGAATCCCATTTTCAAGCATTTTATCATAGAGGGAGTAGTCCTTTCTTTCAAGCCATAGAGTGATCTCCAATCTTCCCTGACCTTAGCTTTGATACCATGTTGAGAAATCAATGCTAGTAGAATTAGGGTTAGATTTCTCTTTTTTGATAATTACTTGTGAATTATATTGGCTTCTTTTATATCTTTTTTATACTATTTTTCATCAAGCAATTACCAAATCATGTGTGTATGAAGATCACAAGAACAATAGATACAATATGTAGGCACTCCACCATGGCAAAACCCCTATATAGGAGAAAACCCAGTCAAATGTCTTCCTTCAGTAGTCAAGATGAGATAATCCAAGACTCTTCAACCTAGACACATACTGATCTAGGTGGATATTGGTGGCCACCTACCTATTCCACTTGGACCCCCAACACTGTCTCTTTCGGTTTTGCGGTTTCCTTAATAGTAGCACAGTTTACTATTTTTGGCAATTTTTTAGGTCCTGAACTTCCGAAGCTATTTTGAGGCCTTAAACGGCGTTTTAGGGAAAACGGAGAGACTAAAAACATCCCAAATCGGCTTGCCCCTTTGTTTTTGGTTTTCTCTTCGATATCTTCAAAACGAGGTATTATGATAGCCAAACGGAGATCGTATGCCAAAGTTACGACCCCGGGAAGTTGATGTACCAATTTACCCAAACGGGGCCCACAATTTTGGTGTTTCATCTCCTAGGGTTAGGGTTTTGGATGTTTATGGTTTTCCATTGTTTCTCAATAATAAATAGGCCCTTGAACCTCATTGTAACACAGTTCAAAGGCATGTATCCGCCACATCTCTCCTTAGAGATAAGCTACCATCACCCAAGCTATCTTATTTCCATTCTGTTTGTAAGCATAGTTCAGTGTTTTTCCATTAATAAAATGAAGTGTTTCTCTGCCACATCTCTATGTTTATGATTATATCTGTAAGTTGTTGTGTTCCTGTTTAAGTTCGGATTAGTGGTATCAGAGCAGTTTGGTCTTTCTCTATTTTTCTTTGCATGTCCCCAATGAGGTTAGGGTATAAGGAATTAGGGCTCGATCTAGTTGAACCATTGCAAGATCAGCCTCGCAAAACTTGACAACCTCCCATGGCGAAAGAAAAGAAAGACGAAGGAGCAGGAGATCTTTTCAAAATGTTGTTCAAAGAAGCTCTCGAGCAACAGAGAGACGCGATGATGGATAACTTCGCCCAAATCCTTCGACGACTACCCACAGGCGATGCATCTTCATCCAGCAGCCACTCTAGAGGCGCCACTCCTTTTCAGGTACAAGTTAACTTCGATATTCCCATATTCGAAGGCCTAATAGATGTAGACGTCGTAGATAAATGGTTAAATCTATTGGAAAGATATTTTTCAATTCATGACTTTTTCCAATCGGGAAAATATTACGTTTGCACTTCTCAAAGCCACCCCACATGCCAAGGACTGGTGGGAAACCTACTGTGAACAAAAGGACGAGAGTGAACCCTCGTTGTTTTCAACGGCAACCACTTGGAATTATTTCCGAGACACCATCAAGGAACAGTGTTACCCTATCGGGAGCTATGAAGATAATACATAAAGTGGACCATGCTACGGCAGGGAAGGGACGAAGATGTGTCGGAGTTCACAAATACTTTCCATACCTTTCGCATGAAGCTGGGTATCAAGGATACTAAGCAGCATTTGGTGCTCAAGTACCGCGACTATCTACACAAGTACATCCAAGACAAGATGGAGTTCTTGGACATTTCCTCGCTCGGCATGGCGTATCGGTATGTTGTAAAGATTGAGCAGAAGTTTAAACAGAAGAAGCGGGACTTTAGAGCTGTCAATCCAAAGTAAGGAAAAGGCAACCCCAAACCACAGAACAAGGGACCAAGCCAAGGCGAGGCTACCCAGGACAACCCGTCGAAGCCACAAGCAAAGAACAACACCACGAAGACAAAGAAGGACACAGGAAAATGATGTGAGTTCCATAAGAGCTCCACTCACAATACAAGTGAGTGTTAGGCCAAGCGGTCACTGGTGGTCGAGCTGAAGGCTTCTGAATCAAACGCAAGTTCCAACTCTGAATCAAAACCCAATAAGGGGACTGACAAAGGGAAGAAGATCATTGATGCAGAGCCCAGTGCCACCGTGGCCACCACAAAGATCCAGAAAATTGAGCCTGAATATCCAGAGGAGGGGGAACACCTCTTCCACTCACAGATGTGGGTGAAGGGTTCTCCGCTACAGTTCATTGTCAACAGCGGGAGCCAAAAGAACCTCATTTTTGCAGAAGTCATGAAGCAACTGGGCCTAAAGACTACAGCACATCCACAACCGTACACCATTGGGTGGCTTCACCAAGGACGAGATCTTCGTGTTAGCCAGCAGTGTCGCCTTCCCTATAGCATCATGCCCTTCACGGATGAAGTATTGTGTGACGTTGCTCCTCTTTAAGTTTCTGATGTATTGTTAGGACAACCATACTTGTAGAAACGACATGTTGTATATGAGTCTAGACCTTGCACTATGATTATTACTTGGCTAATAAGTTGTACAAGATACCAGAGGTAGCCCCACCTACCGCCATCTCTTTGATCACTGCAAATAAATGTAGTAAGATCATTTTCCAAACCAAGAAATTCATTTTCCTTATGATTTGTCCCCAAGGCAGGAAGAAGGTTGTGGCCACGACTTCTAGGCATGACTCCTCTGCACAGCAGCAACAGATGGACAAGGTCGTGGAGGAATACAGGGACATTTTTGCCTCACCCACAGGGGTACCTCTACACTGTCAGGTCAAGCACTCCATCGATCTAACCCCGGGCGTGTCACTGCCCAATGGACCAATCTATCGATGCTCTGTTCTAGAGAATGATGAGATCAAGAGGCAGATTTAATAAGTACTGCAGAAAGGGCATGTCAGGCCAAGCTCATCACCTTGTGGGAGCCCGATTGTATTGGTATAGAAGAAGGATGGGGCCTAGAGACTCTGAATTGACCGTCGGGTGCTGAACAAGATCACTGTTCGGAATAGGTACCCAATCCCACAGATTCATGACCTTCTACACTAGCTCAAGGGGGCCAAATATTTTAGCAAGATTGATTTGAAATCAGGTTATCACCAGGTGCCTATCGAACCCTCCAATGTGTGGAAGACTGCCTTCAAATCCAAGGAGGGCCTTTTTGAATGGTTGGTTATGTTGTTCGGATTGACGAACGCCCCTGCAACCTTCATGAGACTGATGGATGACATCTTGCGGCCCTTCACCAATGCATAATTTCGTGGTGGTGTATCTAAATGACATCTTGATCTTTAGCCAGAGTTGGGAAGAACACCTCCACCATATTTGGCAGGTCCTTCAAATCCTTCGACAACACAAGTTGTGTGCTAACTTGGAGAAATGCACCTTTGGCCTGACCCAGGTTCAATATCTGGTGTACATCATTAATGAGCAGGGTGTACATGTGGACCCATCCAAGATACAAGTCACTCAAGATTGGCCAGCCACAACCACTCTAACAGAGCTCCGCAGCTTTTTGGGTCTTGCCAATTTCTACCACAGGTTCGTTTTAGGGTCCTCTCATATCGCTTGGCCTTTAAGTAAAGTCACCAAGGGCAGAGAGAAAGCAAAGTTCTTCTGGTAGGAAACCCAGCAGCAAGCCTTTTCCGAATCGAAGAACGCTTCTATTCTGCACCAGTGTTCACATTACCAGACCTGCAACAACCATTTGAGATTGAGACAGATGCCTCTAACTATGCTATTGGGGCAGTTCTTACTCAACATGGGCATCCAGTGGCTTACCACAGTGAGACACTTTCAAACACTATCTTAAAGTACCCCACTTATGACAAAGTAATGCATTCCATTGTGCAGGCCTGTTGTCAATGGAAGCATTACATTCTGGGGAAGGAAACAGTCATCTACACAAACCACTGACCTCTACAATTCATACAAACACAAGGGAAGTTGCAGAACGATAGCCATCAAAAATGGTCCACCTCTGCAACAATTCCATTTGAACAAACATTAAGTATAAGAAGGGCAACACCAATAATGTCATTGATTGCCTCAGCAGACCATTGGTCATAGCACTGATCACTGCACTCGACTCCTATGGGCACGAGACATCGAGGTGGCTGCATGTTTACAAGAGCAATCCAGAATTCGACAGCATATACCAAACACTCCTGGAAGGGAAGAAAGTTCCAAATTTTCACCTTCAGGATGCATTGTTATGCCACTTGGGACACATATGCGTTCCGTCAAGTGAGCATGCCAAGATGATTTGGGAGGTGCAGTACAGTCGGGTCACTGTACATTTCGGAGTAGAGAAAACAGTGGCAGTATTTCAGAAGTATTTTTATTGGCCGAAACTTCATCAGGATGTTGGGAAGTACATTAGATCCTGCACCGCCTGCGCCATTGCCAAACCAACCATCAAGAAGCAAGGTCTATACACTCCTCTACCTACTCCTAGCCGGCCTTGGGAATCTGTCTCCATGGATTATATGTCGGTCCTTCCTTCTACTAAGCACGGCAACGATTGCGTTTTCGTGGTTATCGATAGATTCTCTAAGATAGCCATCATGGCGGCCTGCAAGAAGAGTATCTCAGCAAAGGCCACTGCTAATCTCTTCTTTGAGCAAGTGTGGGTACACATTGGGATCCCATAGTCCATTATCTCAAATCAGGACAACGGATTCCTGAGTGCATTTTGGTCAAGTCTTTGGTCGATGTTGGATACAAAACTCACTAAGTCCACGACTTTCCATCCCCAAACTGATGGCCAAACAAAGGTTGTCAACAGAATGATCGTACACATTCTGCGCATGTACCACTCGAAGCATCCACGCGCATGGGATGAATGTCTCCCCTATGTCCAACACAGCTACAACAGAGCTCTCCACAGCTCAACAGACCACAGCCCCTTTCAGGTAGGGTTGGGATTTCAACCATTATGCCCCATTGATGTGGCCATACCATTTATAGCCACTCAGGTAGATTCGACTCACGTGCAATCTAAAGTTGAAAGGGCTAACAGCTTCATTGAGTGCATTCAACACATCCGCCAACAGGTCCATGATATATTGGACAGATCCAATGTTAAGTACAAGCAACGCCATGATCAACATCGAGTGCCGCACAAGTTCAAGGTGGGCGACAAAGTTTGGCTTCATTTGCAGAAAGAGCGCCTTGTCGGGCCCCACCGCAAGCTTTGCTCACTCCGATATGGGCCATACACCATCATCAAGGTCGTCGGTAACAATGCCTTCGAGCTCAGCATCCCATCGTTCCTTGGTCTGCACCCAGTGTTCAATGTAGATCGCCTTTGGCCATACTTCCCACCATTGTTGGACACATCTGACATTGCAGAACAGCTCACACCAACGGAGCTAAATCCAGACTGCATGGAATAAGCCACCATTGATCAGATCATGGACACAAATCAAGAGCATTCGCCAGCAGAAGATCCAACTATATCGGGTTGTCAAAGTTGGCCAACTCCTTCACCAAGGCAAGCGGTTCACCAGGGACCAAGTTCAACAAAAGTTTCGCCATCTCATGGAGGCACTCAACGCAATGGGGACCATTGCTTCCTAAGGGGGGAGGAATGATCCAGGTGGATATTGGTGGCCACCTGCCTATTCCACTTGGACCCCCAACACTGTCTCTTTCAGATTTTCAGTTTCCTTAATTGTAGCACAGTTTACTATTTTTGGCAGTTTTTCAAGTCCTGAACATCCGGAGCCGTTTTGAGGCCTTAAACAGTGTTTTTAGGGAAAACAGAGAGTCTAACAACGTCCCAAACCGACTTGCCTATTTGTTTTCGGCCTTCTCTTCGATTTCTTCGAGACGAGACATTATGATAGCCAAACAGAGATCGTATGCCAAAGTTACGACCTCGGGAAGTTGATGTACCAATTTACTGAAGTGGTGCCCACAATTTTGGCGCTTCATCTCCTAGGGTTAAGTTTTTGGATGTTTAGGGTTTTCCATTGTTTCTCAATAATAAATAGGACTTTGAGCCTCATTGTAACACAGTTCAGAGGCATGTAGCCGCCACATCTCTACTCAGAGATAAGCTACCATCGCCCGAGCTATCTTATTTCCATTTTGTTTGTAAGCATAGTTCAATATTTTTCCATTAATGAAATGAAGTGTTTTTCTGTTGCATCTCTGTGTTTATGATTATATCTGTAAGTTGTTGCGTTCCTGTTTAAGTTCGGATCACATACCTCTTCCAACCACCAAGTCAACCCTTCCTTCCTACAACTTCGATCTAGATCTTCGACCTTCAGCAGCAAGACTTTTACCCAGCATTTAGAATTTCGATCTTCCAACAGCCAAAATCTTCGACCTAACACTTTCAGAATTTCAACCCTCCCAACAACGGAACTTCGATCCAACAAATAGCCTAGTAACTTCGCATAAGAGAGAGAAAGAGATAGCCCAGAAATTTCGACTTGTATTTCTTCCTTCTTCACCTTGAACTTCGCGCTTTTCTGAACTTCCTTGATGTAGATCAAACATTTCGAGTTGATGTCCAAATAGATCAAACTGCTCTTGTATATATAGCCTCTTTTGTGGGTCGAATTGTCTTCTTGTAGGCCGACTTCATCAGGTTAGGGCTGACTTGGTGTGGAGGTGACAAAATACATTTTTGACTCAATAATAAATATTTTTACATGATATAAAAGCCCAAGAAAGGGCACATTAAATGGACGATGACTCTAATGACTCAATATAAAACTTAGAAGTCCACAGTAGGGACTTTGACCTATAAAATGATGACCCAAGCATGAAACTCATGCTTTAATAAGTCATTGTAATAATAATAAATAAATAAATCATTATTTGACTCAAATATAAATATGAAAACCGAACTTAGTTACATTCTTCAACCACTAGTACCACCGGTAAAAATGGTCCTATGTGTTAATTTCTCCACTTTTTCCACTCTAAAAACATTAAAATAAATGAAAAATAATATAATGATCCAATCTACATCAATTTTTTTTGAAAAAAACCCTAATAATTATCTTAATAAATTATTTATCTCAATAATAAACTAAGTTTTTGTTGATATGTATGAAATAACTAAATATAGAAATAAAAATAAGAATTCACATTATTGATTATATACTACTGAAAATAAATTTAAAATAAACTATAATGTTATAACCTTCAATAATTAAATTAATAAGGAATACCTATGTTGGTTTTTAAATATCTATTTTAAATTTGCAACCTACATCATTGTGAATTCACAATATTCGCAAAGATGGTAAACAATGGTTTCTTTAATAAATAATTATTAAATTACATAAAAAAAATCAAAATAAAATTTTAGAAAAATATTAATATAATATATAAAGATGACACAGCAGGTAGCTATCATATATATAGTTATTAATTAATTAATGTATAGTTTAATTTGGTAAAAACAACCTTTTTATACAATCGTACTGCGGAATTTCTAATTTCCTGCGTCTTATAATGTCTTGATTATTGAAATGTACCCTTTTTCTTTTTCCTTTATTTGCATAGAATGATATCTATGTTCATTAAAAAAAAATCATTTCATTCATCTTTCATTACTCTTCCACAAATAAAATTGATAATTTCTTTAAATGCGAGCTATATTGTTGTCTTCCCGATCATTTTAATATTTGTGTGATGTGGCATAGTCTAATAACATATAAATTAATTATAATATTATTGGATGTTGAGTTATTGATTGATATCCTAACATTAAAATATAAGAAAATATATCTCAGAATACATTTATGAACAACAAAAGAATTAAGGGCACAAGTTGATTGTGTGGGCTCTTCCATTTTCCAGCAAGCATACCTATAATTACTGAAAGACTATTAACTAACTACAGCAACTCAAAAGGCTTCCTTTATTGATGAAAAAAATATAAAGCTACAGCATTGTTTTTAGAGGTCTGAAATAAAAGCTCTTAAACCTAGTTATTAAGTTGAGAGGCGTATTCTACAATGTAGTATGAGGGAGATGTAGTATGAGGGAGATGTGTGATTTTTTCTGTGCTCAATGGTCAACCTCGAGTTGACACGTCTTTTTTTATAACCAGAGAAATTGACAACTAGGTCAGTGTCTTACTCATGTGACATGAGGTAGATTCTAGACGCTACCACTATAACCTCTAGGGCCTACGACCTGTCCTCTCCATAGACCAGGTTACGTCTGAGAGAATTGAACCATCCATCTCTTACTTTCCACAATACTTCATTTTCACGGTGATTGCCAACTAAGCTACACCCAAGAATGACCTATGCCCATTTTAAAATAATAATAATATATATAGAAAGGTATTAGCAATTGGGTTAGTCTTGTAATCACATGATAGGAGGTCAATTCCAACCGCTACACCTCTAAGTGCCTACGTATGCCCCTTCTGTAACCACAGAGAAATCGAAGAGATTTAAACCTCAAACAGATTTAATAAAGACCTATCGTTCCTGCGTCGATGATAATGACACAAAATGACTATGATGCACCTCCCCTCCCATGAATAGAAAATTATTCTTCAGCCTTTCTCCATGCTTGACCAATGCATATCTCCATAATAACCAGAACAGATTCAACATACACCATCCTGCCTATTATATTGTGGATGATAATGGCACAAATGATAGCAATACTGATCACATGCAAAAGCAAATGAAGGATATGCTCAAGACAACAACGTCAATGAAAACATCTAACAATGATGCAATATGATGCGCCAACATGATGCTGACGATGGCATTGATTTCTAATTTCATGCTTCTGTTGTCGTCAACCTAATCTAGTACCACTATGATATTGACGAGGATACACGTTTGAGATATGGTAAAGGAACACCGATAGACACCATACTACTATACTATGCCAGAGAGTCCTATCTCTTGCGTTCTCTTCAATGATCTCGATGATTCATGTATGCGTGCAGTAGAAACAGCCATTAAGACTGCATGAAAAATCACATTGAGAAAATGTGTAAGCAGCATTTTGTGAATTGTAATAGATCAACTAAAGGGCTAGTTTGAGGTAAGTCACAGGCTGTGTTCTATTTTATTTTTTAATCATATTCTGAATGTGTGGAATCCTCATACCAAGCTTAAAGGATTGCCCAATTTTGTAAGTCCATGTAGGTGATTTTTTATCTATCATAAAAAGCCACATTTTTTATATAACCTCTTCCGCACAGTGTTTGAGGTTTATGGGAAAAAGCCATTTTTCCCATCAAATACATTCAATATTTATTGCTGGCCATCAAGAAAAACAAGCAGTTCCCCGAAAACATCTGATTAAATAGTTAAAACCATCATTTTTTTAAGGTGGAATGTTTTTTAAATTCTAAACCCACTTACCTAATTATTCTGCCCATTAGTTTCTAATTTTATTTTCTGTAGAAAGTTGAATAACACATTTTGATTTGGCTATTGTCTTCCAAAGACTCTTCTTTGCTTTCTCAATTGTTTCAAGAGGGCATTGCCTTCCATGGAATAACCATGGAACCAAATACCAAAATGATTTATTATGTAAACAAGTATTTTTAGGCATTTATCAATCTTAAGCCTTTTCGCTTTCATTTGTGATGGTTCTATGAAATGTAAGTACTATATACAAACACTATTGGAGGTTGTTGCCTGCTTGTAAATCAGATGACAATTTAGTTTTCTAACGTAAAGATATTACCTGTTAGAATTGGCAATTAGGGCCAAACTCCATGTGGGTCAACTTATTTATGCCAGCTGATATTTTTCTTGGATCCCTCTCATCGAGAGGTGTACGATTGTTCTAAAGACGATTGTTCTAAAGATCATCCGATTCCGATGAGTATTCATGAAGATATGAATTTATTTGTGTTATGGGATAATTCGTCAAGGTTGTCCAGCAACTAAATAACACCCACATGTGCTCAATGTTTTGGTATAAAAAGAGGTGACTTGATTGTCAATTCTACACACACTTCACTCTTGATTTCTCTCCACTTGTTCTAGGTTTTAGTGATAAAGAAATCTAAGAGAGGAAGCCCTAAACGCAGAAGTTAAGGAGCCCTAGACGCAGTCAAAAAGGAGGGTTACTCGCTGCCCTATATGCTGGTCTCTACAAGCCCTAGACGCAGTAGGGAAGGAGCCCTAACATGAAGTTCAAAATGCAGTCCTAGATGATCTACGCATGACCTAAAAGAAATGCCCTAGCTCCTAACATTGTTATGTAAGAGAGGCCTAAGTGCTGTCCACAAGGGGTTATGACAAGAAGGGTTAGGTGCCCTAGGTAATGAGGGAAGTTCAAAAATTCCTTACACTGTCCTAACACTAAAGTCTCGCTGCAATTAAGAAGGCAGAGGAGATTATAAGACAGCGTGATGTGGAGGAGAAAAAGAGGCAACTACAGCAAGGAAAAGAAGGCAGCGTGGAGCCTTCTAAGATCTGTTTTGAGGGTTGGTTGCCATTGCAAGAAGGCCGAGTATGTTCAGGGCTAAACACAGGTCAAAGACAAGTCAGTTGGGCAGCAAACGAGGTAAGGAGCTCTGTTTTGGAGAGGGCTGTAGGTGTCAGCAAGGACTGTGATAGGCCACAGGCCTAACCACCTCAAAACAGGGACAGCGTGAAAGGGTTTGGGGTTGAACAGTGCTCTGAACAGCAGCACGAATGGAGTGAAGCCTTACTTGCCTAAGCCGCAGAAATTAAGAGTTGATTTGAGTATAATGTGTGGGCCATAAAGCTACAACAAGTGATGCAGAGCATCCGAGCACCTTAATGGAAAGAAAAACTAGAGAAAGAAGACACATGGTCACCCAGACCAACTGTGAACAAAATTCAGTTAGTGAACAAATTTCAGTTAAATATTCAGTTAAAACTGCCATGTATGTATAACAAGATATTAAGAATTTGTTCGGGCATCAAGAAAGAGGGAACCGGAGCGTGTGAGGAAGATAGAGTGTAAGAGGATACAATGTAGATTGCAGGAGAATTGGTGCTCAAGGCTGAGATGCCTTAAGGTTGGGGTTGTGAAGAGAACACCGGAGGCCGAGGCTTCAGTGGTTGGGGTTGTGAAGAGAAAACCGGAGGCCGAGGCTTCAGTGGTCATGGTTGCAGAAATGTGCTTCAAAGATTTTTAACCAATCGCCTTCGCCAGGAAAAGTGGGTGATTCTACTGTTGGGAACGAAGAGGAAATGGTGGAGAATTTGTTCGATTGCCTGTGCAGTCTTGTGATGCCCATGGAAAACAAAGAGAGGTTCATTAAGGTGGAAGGCGTGGAGTTGATGATAATTATAATGAAGCAAAAGAAGTCAGCCTACGGTTCGGCTATGAGGGCCCTAGATTTGGCCATGACGAAGTTTCCGCCTGCCTATGAACGGTTCGTCGATGTCTTGGGGTTGAAGACCTTTTTCTTCTTTTGCGGCTTTCATGGGTAAGATTCTAGTAAATAAAGCCCAAGGCTAAGCAGACGAGAGGAGTTACCAGGAGAAATTGGAAGAGTGAATTATCTCACTTACTGCTTCATTATTTGATGGACTGTCACGCGGTTCAAAAAAGGAATAGTTGTTAAGTTCGTGGAGAACGAATTTGAAAAGGTTGACAGACTAATGGAATTATATATCAGGTATGCTGATCGGGTAAAGGCAGAAATTGAACAGATGGATCAACTCCAGATTGATGATTTAGAGTTAGATGATGATGAATGATTCATTGGCCCATGAGGCAAGTGAGACCGTGAGAAGCGTTTCTGAAAGGCTTCGTGGGCCCATTAGGGAAATGAGATTTTGGTTCACCCCAAAATCTCATCCCCACCAACAAGGCTGGGTGGTAGGCCGCAAGCCATACCATCACAACAAGGGATAGCGTGGAGACTAAGGGCTGCTTAGGTGACTGTTTGAGGGCTGTGATAGCAACCTGAAGTGCCCTAACCAGTCTATATCACAACAGCAGCAATGGCATGGTGCATTGGGACAGCAGCAAGGTACAGCAAGGCTACAATGCGACAGCAGCAAAGTACAACATGCCACATGGGACAGCAGCAAGCACGGTGCTGCAAACACAATAGGACAGCAAGCTATGACATGGTACAACAATGTCACAATGGGACAGCATGGCAAGCATGGTGCTGCGAGCACATTGGGACAGCATGGCAAGCATGGTGCAGCAAGCTATGGCATGGTGCAACAATGGCACATGGGTGTAGAATGTTGCAGCACGGTGAGGTGCAGCATGATTATGAGGAGCAGCACAATGATAGGTGCAGCATGGTGATGGAGTCACCCAGGAGAATCAGTTGAAGTAGTTTGTCTTCAACTGAGTTCAGCTACCTCATGTATCATCTTCTTAGAGATGATCTATGCTCTTATTTAGAAAAGTCAAAGTGTTGACTTCTATTGTATATGTACCATTTCTCTCTCTGTTGAACTATTGAAGAACATATAAGAAGAATTGATCAAGGGTTTCCCCACATTGTGGTTTGTCCCTGGTTAGCACCACATCTTGTGTCCTCTTGTCTTGGCTTGTCTTCTGCGATTTATGTTTATGTTCTATCTGCAATTTACTATTATGCTGATGTGATTGCTAATCTGGAAATGATATTGAGCTAATTGTGAAAATTGAAATAAATTGCTCTAAGCATAGAACATACCTAAAATTAAAATGACCTCATGCTCCGACACATAAATGCGGAATAATGCTTTCCCTGAAGCCATGTGATTATTCTTTTTAAAACATATAAGCATGTAGCTCGTGTAGAGGTCTTTCCACATCATCTGTTTTATCAGACTATTGGAGGTTTAGTTGCAAAAATCAGTTGCCTGCTTGCAAGTCAGATCGCAAGTTAGTTTTCTACTATAAATCTGCTAACATCATTCTGCTACACATAATTGCTACAATGATACTTCCCCACTTTTACGAAGCCATAAGATAATTAACTTTAACATACAAAAGGAGCAGTTGCTGTTGAGGGCTTCCCGCATGATCTGTTCTATTAAACTATTGGAGGTTTTAGTTGTGCAAATCAGAGGCCTGTTTGTAAGCCACATGGCAAATTATTTTTCTACTATAAAGCTGTTAACCATATCCTGCTACACATAGTTGCTACAATGATGCTTTCCCACTTTTAAGAAGCCATAAGATAACTCTTTTTAAATGGATAAAAGGAGTAGTTGGTGTAGAGGGCTTTCAAAATAATCTGTTCAATAAAACTATTGGAGGTTCAGTTGTGTAATTCAATTGCCTGCTTGTAAGTCAAATGACAAGTTAGTTTTGTAATATAAAGCCATAAGAGTATTTTTTTCGAAAATATAAAATGAGTAGTTGGTGTAGAGGGCTTTCCACATAGTCTCTTCTATTAAACTGTTGGAGGTTGGGTTGCGTAAAGCAGGTACTTACTTTTAATTTAAGATGGCAAGTTACTTTTCTAATATAAAACTGTGAACCTCATCCTGCTACACATGATTGCCACAGTGATGGTTTTCCCAGTAGAAGCCGTAAGATTTTTCATTTTGTTCTCATATAAAAGATAGTTGGTGTAGAGGGCTTTCCACATGGTCTCTTCTATTAAACTATCGGAGGTTTAGTTGTGTAAATCAGGTGCTTGCTTGTAAGTTAGATGGCAACTAAGTTTTCGACTATAAAACTGTTAACCTCATCTTGCTACACATAATTGCAGCAATGATGCTTTCCCACTCTTAAGAACCTATAAAATTTAAAGGAGTAGCTGGTGCAGAGGCCTTTCCTCAAATTGTGACGGAATCTGTTCTATTAATTGATCTTTGCAGAAGAATAGAAACACGGGAGGAAGAATATGAAATAACAAACCTTTATACTACTACACTATTCAAAAAGCATATCATTAGTTTTGTCATTATTCCAGCAACACAATTTAATTCCCACATATACAAAGTTCAACTTTGGCATCAGTTAGCATCGAGAAGGATTCAGGTAACAGTCAAAACCTGAAAATAAATGAACCAGCTGTAGTTTAAATAATCAACACTACAGCTGGGGGTAACTGAAAATCTGCCTTGAGAAAATAATGACAAGCAACGGTAGGGTAGAGTTCAAAGCCTATTTAATGATCGAGATTACACATGCCAGGGTTTTTAAGGCACCAGAGAGGTTGAAGAGGCTCTGCGTCAATACGTCTCTTAACCATTCTGTATCTCCATTGGTTCAATCTGTCGATTGCCTTTGCATATCTCTTTTTACCATCGCTATCCCTGTTCCCAGACCATAATGTCTCAGCCATTGCAGATGCTCTTGGCCAGATTCGGCCGTCCATACCTGTCTTGTCTGATTGTTCAGACCAGAGGGCCACCTCTCCTCCCAAGACCAGCTTTGATTCTTCCTCACTCAGTCCATAATTGATATCGTAGTCATAGATTCTTTGCCAGGTCTTGAACGGCGAGCACCACGAGCCACCGTTACCACCATTGTAATTAAATGGGATGCCCGGAGCGTCGCTTATCTGCCTATCGTAGCGGCTATCATTGCCGATCCAACCTCCATGGCCACAGTCAAGATAATAAAAATCCGCCGATGAAACGATGACTCGATAGCCGGCAGCAGTAATGCGCTTCGTGTTATTGGGGCCATTGTTCCATGTCTGGAGAATCGTGGTTTCCCTCGGCAGAATTTGGGGTCTCACCTTCACAGTGTCGTCCAGCAAGACGTCCTCCCAATAAATTGCAGTCTTGTTGTGAGCAGTAATGTAGGGGTGCGTTGTCGAGATGAATTTTTCGAGTAGTTGATCTAAGCTTCCTCCGTCGGCCACAAATTTCTGAATGTCGGAATCCTTTTTCCAGCAGCCAGGAACGACCTCGTCGCTACCTCCATGATAGAAATTCTCGGGGAACAAAGAGGCGACATCGTCGATAACATTCTGCACGACTTTATATGTTTTCGGGTTGAGAGGGTTCAGCTGTCCAGCTCCAGGCTCCGACGCCATCCGATCGCTCCAACTCGCGGAAGGGTCCGACCAGAACGTGCCCACGCATGTCACGATGTCTGGATATGCATCCGCCCAGGACCCAGAGTGAGCTGCCATTAAAACAAATAATTAAAATCAATCCTCAGCCAATCTGCTTGTAATCATCTAAACTCCCCCATCAACTTTGTATTAGAGTAGGATAAAAAGCCCAAAGTTTTGCCCCTTTTCTGGGAGACGCAATCAGTGTATTTTTTTATGGAAATCCTGTTAAATTTATTTTTGTTTGATGAAATTGCAGATAAAAATTTTATAGATTACATAATCTGCAATAAGGGTTTTGGAGGTTGCTAAATTTATCTGTACATTCAAAATCTACAATTTTACTGAATTTCGCGCCTACTTTCAACAAAGATTGGTCACCCAATCCCAGTGAGGACAAATCAGAAAAGAAAAAGAAAGCGGTACATTGTCCCTTTAACCTGTTCTGCTTGTAATCAATCCTAAATCAATCCTCAGCCAATCTGCTTGTAATCATCTAAACTCCCCCATCAACTTTGTATTAGAGTAGGATAAAAAGCCCAAAGTTTTGCCCCTTTTCTGGGAGACGCAATCAGTGTATTTTTTATGGAAATCCTGTTAAATTTATTTTCGTTTGATGAAATTGCAGATAAAAATTTTATAGATTACATAATCTGCAATAAGGGTTTTGGAGGTTGCTAAATTTATCTGTACATTCAAAATCTACAATTTTACTGAATTTCGCGCCTACTTTCAACAAAGATTGGTCACCCACTCCCAGTGAGGACAAATCAGAAAAGAAAAAGAAAGTGGTACATTGTCCCTTTAACCTGTTCCATTTGTATTGGAAACAGTTTCCTGTAATGATGCAATGATTTGACACGTAGAACAAGCCCATCTAAAACAGGGCTTAATATGTTACCTCCAGATTGAAGAGCTTGAATTTTGAGTTCGTATGAGCATATCATCACGTCAAGCAAAAGGATTTTGGAAATTGGTTTGTTCTAAACACGGTTTGCCATTGGAAACATAGTCAAAACATGTAGTTTATGATGTGCCCCCAGAGTGAGCGAGGAGTTTGAATTTTGTGTTCATATCAGCATATCACCACATCAATCAAAGGGATTGAGAAATTGATTTGTTCGAAGCACTGTTTAACCTGGCAAACATAGTCAAGAAATTTAGAAATGGGGAGTTGAAGAAACTGATTTTTTTGAAGCGAGGTTTACAATTGGAAACATAGTATAGAGAATTGATAAAATTGATGTGTTCGGATCAAAGTTTACCATTGAAAACAAGGTGAAAATAAAAGCAGTACAAAATCTAAGGAACCTCCACAGAACAGTGATCTCAATGATCGAAGTACTTTACCATCGGAAACATAAATGGTAAGCATAATAAAGTGATTAAAAAACTAATAGTTTAACTAACAAGGAAAATGGCCTTTTCCAGTAAGGAACCTCCACAGAACAGTGATCTCAATGATCGAAGTACTTTACCATCGGAAACATAAATGGTAAGCATAATAAAGTGATTAAAAAACTAATAGTTTAACTAACAAGGAAAATGGCCTTTTCCAGTACATTTTTTTCTGGTTATTTTTAACCAAAATCTGGTAGAGATTTTTAAAAATTTGAATTTAAGTTGTTTAATTAGTGGATTTTGAGTGGCCCAGGGGTTTTTCAGAGTGCTGAATCCATTTATGCATTAAAAATTGTATTTTAAACAAAATAAAAAAGATACAATCTTGCTTGAAATTGTATCGCCAGATTCTAGTAAAAAAAGTTATTTCATCCATAAGTTATAAGTTAGATTGCACCATTACAAAATGGGGTATTGAATAAATTGATTGGTTCCAGCACTATTTTCCATTGGAAACATAGTGAAAATCATAGAGAATTTAATGAACTAAGAAATAAAATGAACACGGTTTACCATTAGAAACATAGTGAAAATTATAGAGAATTTAATGAACTAAGAAATAAAATGAAATTCTACGAGATTATCACCTCAAAAATCACCTACCCAGAGCAGTGATTTCAATAATATAAGCATGGTTTGCCATGGGAAACATATCGATGGAACTAAGAAATAGGGATTGAAGAAATTGATTTATTCCCAGCAATGTTTTTGGAAAGAAAGTGGAAATAATAGAAGTAGTAGAAAATCAAAGAAGTTAAAACCTAGCAATAAAGTAAAATTCTCTGAAAATATTAATTCAAAAATCAAGAACACAGAGTAGCAAATCTAATGATCACCTAGACAGAGTAACAGAAAGTTCAAAGATTCATCAAATCAGTTAGCTTATTTAGCAGTCAAACAGGAGAGAGTCTTTAAGATGCCTTCATACAGGCAGCAGACCTGCTCAGAATCTTGAGGTGATAGGTTTCTTGCATTAAACCAGGCAGGAACCTGTCACTTCAATGTTCCAGCAAGATTTCTCAGGGGTGCATAAAGGTCACTGTCAAACAGGAGGATGGAAGAAACTAAACCATGAATGAGGCCTGTGTGTGATATGTAATGAAGTTAAGGAGAATCACATGCTTTACAGTGTTATGCACAAATGTCAGATTGAAAAGCTCAATTAGACAAGAGGACGAGATTTTATCTGCTTTATTGTCAGGGAGGAAGATAGAAGAAAATAGACCGTGAATCAAGGCTGTGTGCGCTATCAAATGAAGTTGAGGAGAATTCTATGCTTTGCTGTCTTATGTACAAATGTCATATTAAAACGCTCAATTAGACAATAGAAGATAGACGAAAATAGACTAGGTCCGTGTCTGCTATCTAATAAAGTTGAGAGAATCACGAGTGTTGAGAATGATAGCGAGAAAGGGTTGCTTGATTTGTGCCTTAATCAAGGACTAGAACGAGTTTCTCCTTAGCATGGTCGAGTTCCCTATAACTTAAGACAAATTCCTATAATTTAGGATTCATTCCTAAAAGTTTAGGACGAGTTATGAAGAGTTAACTAATGTGCTAAAGTGGAAGGCCGAGTTTCTTGTCTTCTAGTGCAAGTTTATTTGGGAAAAGGACAAGTGAGTGAAACTCAAGTTCTAGAATTGAGATGAGACAAGTTGCATGAGTTAGTTCAACTCAGTTAACTCAATCAATCACAAAATCAATTTCCTAAAATATAATTTGCCAGATTTAGCCATTCGAATTGTTTTAAAAGGAGGAAGGAAGGCACAATTGTAATCATTCTTGAGCACGAGTTTGTGTGTAAACTTGTGAGAGAGCATGTGCAAGAAGGAGCTTGTATGTGAGTTGGTAGAGAGCAATTTTCCTTGGGAATTGCGCTAAGAAATAGGAGGAAATTCTTATTTTATAGGGGCAACCTATGCGCTAGGATTTAGGAGGATTTGCGATAGGAAATAGGCCTCTAGGATTGCGCAAAAGAGAAGGAAAGGAGATCAGGGGTATTGCAAGTGTTTGAAGCCTAGTCAGGCAAGGAGAAATTAGCTTGGTTTTTATTGGAACAAAGTTGTATTGTAAGAGATCTATTGCTCAGTTTTTTCTATCAATAAAATTCTCAAGCAAGTAGAGGGTTTTTGATATTTGTGGAAAAACCTGTGATCAATTTTTAGAGACCAACATTTCGGACTAACCTAGTGAGTCCATCAAGTAGAGGGTTTTCCCAGTTGGGTTCCCTAGAAAATTGTGTTGTTGAATTGTGCAATTGTTTATTTATTTCTGTTCCTATTGCGCTGCAAATTAAGTAGGGAAATTCTGTGCCTATATGAAAAGAAACTCGTTTTCAGATTGTTCATATTAGCCATTGCAGGATTTTGTGGATTTCCTACATGGAATCAAAGTTGTGAACATAATCGACCAGCACACAGATTTCATATTAGATAGATGGCCACAAAAGGGTTGAGAGATCAGGATAGACTTGATGGCGCCTCAAACTTTGGTGTTTGGAAAGTCTGAATGTCATTCTTGTTGGACGAGTTTGGACTGAAGGATTATGCAGAGAAAGGTGTTCTAAACCAAACCACTTATGGCAGTTCTAAAGGGAGATGGCCAAAGCCAAAAGGATGATCCTAGATGAACTCCATGATCATATAGTTCTACATATTTCTGGTAAGGATATCGCAAAGGAAATGTGGGATGTCATTGTGAATCTATACCAAGATCCCTCTGAGAATCGTAAAATGATTCTCAAGGAAAAGTTGAGGACAACCAAGATGCAGAAGGGTGAGAACGTAACTTCTTATCTCACCAGAGTTCAAAACGTTTGTCATGAGCTGGCAGTCGTAGGAGAGAAGCATGATGGCAATGAGCTAGTGCGGACAACTATAAACAAGTTTTCCAATGAATGGTGAACTTTTGTTTATGGAATAATGGGACGACACAAGCTACCAAATTGGGAACCCCTGTGGAGTGATTTCACTCAAGAGGAGCTGAAGGCTCAGTCTAGTCGAAGCCTCTACTAGCAGTAGTGGCAAGGGTTCGAAGGCTGAGAAGGAAGAGGGGAATCTTGCTCTTGCAAGTAAAGCCAAAGAAAAGAAAGGCAAAGGGAAGGGTGAGAACAGTCAAAAGAGTGACAATATGAAGAAGGAACTAAGTAAGATCAAGTGCTTCCATTGCCATGAGTTTTAGCACTACGCTATCAAGTGTCCAAATTGGAAGAAGGGGTTGAATAAGGAGCATATGCCTGCATCAGCTGAGGTAGATGGCTTTGCTTCTCAATTTGCGAAAGACTTCTCATTGATAGCTTGCATGGCAAGCTCAATAGGCAGTAGCACCTGGTATATTGATTCAAGTGCCTCTTTCCACATGACCGGGAACAAGGAGTTCTTCAACCAACTGGAAGAGAAGGATTTGCAAGTGCATATCAAGCTTGGAGATAATGACAAGTATGTAACCAAAGGGGTTGGTACTGTCAGCTTTGAGAGGGAGTCAAGGGAGCCTTCTCCATCTCAGAGATGTTCTCTATGTTCCAAGGCTAAAGAAGAACCTGGTTTCAGTAGCAACCCTTGAGGACAAGGGATATGATGTCATCTTCAGCAGAGGTAAGGCGTACCTCAAGCATCTAGTTTCTGGGACAGTGAAGCAAATAGGTGTGAGGATGAGGAACCTTTATAGGACGCAGATAGAGACTTGTGCAGCCTTGAGCAACAAGGCATGATGTGAGCTAAGTAGGGATGTTGGAGAACTTTGGCATAGGCGCATGAGACACTTGCATCATGGGGTGCTGAAAAATCGTCATGCAATTTTGACAAAAGTGGAGTGTGCAAGGGGTGCACGCTTGGCAAGTATGCCAAGTCTTCTTTCCAGGGTCAAGACAACAGAGACAAAGGGATTTTGGAGTGGGTGCATTCAAATGTGTGCAGGCCCTTCTCTTCTCCATCACTCACGAGACACATGTATTATGTTACTTTCGTTGATGATTATTCTCGTAAAACTTGGATTTATTTCATGAAGAAGAAAGATGAGGCCTTAACCAAGTTCTTGGAGTTTAAGTCCTTAGTTGAAAACCAGACAAGGAAGAAGATCAAGGCAGTGAGAAGTGACAATGGTGGAGAATATGTCTCCAATGCCTTCAAGGAGTTGTGTGCAAAGGAAGGCATTAGGAGAGAGTTGATAGCATCTCATAACCCTCAGTATAATGGGGTGGCTGAGAGAAAGAACCACAGTTTTGTTGAAGCGGCCAAGGCCATGTTGCTTGATCAGAGACTGCCTATGTTCTTATGGGTAGAGGGATGCAACATTGCAATATTTCTGCAAAACGGGAGTCCGCACAAGGTTCTTGGATGAGTTACTCCAAAGGAGGCTTTCACAGGAAAGAAGCTTGATGTTTCACACCTTCGGATCTTCGGCACAAAGGTTCATTGACATCTGTCCAAGGATAGCAAGAAGAAGCTATAGATCCCACAATAGAAAAGGGAATTTTCATGGGATACAGTGAGATATCTCAAGCATACAGGGTGTATCTTCTAGGACTCAAGAAGACAATTCTCAAGCGAGATGTGACATTTCAAGAGGATCGAGCTCTGAGAAATTCCTTGGAACGTGACCAGATTACGGAACCTGAGGAGGAGCTACTCGCTCCCAAGCAAGAGCCACAACCAGGACCATAGTGCGAGCCTCAGCTAGGTGATAAGAGGGTCGCACAACAGGATGAGGAGGAGAGACTAGGCCAAGAGCAAGCAACTACTCAGCTAAAGACTTGCACCAGCCAAGTGGGCCGAGAGGTTGATTCAGAAGGCCTACTAGCAAGTAGAAGCTCCTAGCACCATGTTCAGGCAGAGTAAACAGCCATAGAGGTACATAGGTTATATGGCATTGATGATAGAGTTGGTGGACACTGAGCCTTCTTCTTACAAGGAGGCAGCTTCTCAACAGGTTTAGCAGATATTCCTCCATCATGAAAAATGATGTCTGGGAGATTGTGCGCGACCTAAAGGCAAATCAATAGTTGGATCAAGATGGGTGTACAAGATGAAGGATGGCGCAGATGGGAGTGTGAAGTAGTACAAAGCCAGGTTTGTGGCCAAGGGCTTCTCACAGATTAAGGGCATAGACTATGATGAGACCTTTGCCCTAATAGCATGATATTCATCCATCAAGGCTATTCTGACACTCACGGCATAGATAGGGTGGAAGATCCACCATATGGACCCGAGAATAGCATTCCTCAATGAAGTAGTTGAGGAGAAGATTTATATGGAGCGGCCAGAGGAGTTTGAGCAGTTCAGTAGAGACACACATGTGTGTAGGCTTAAGAGCGTTGTTTATGGGCTCAAGCCGGCTCCGAGAGCATGGTACACTCTTATTGACAGCTACCTTCGAGGATTGAGCTTCACTAAGAGTGAGGCAAATGCCAACCTATACTACATAATGGTTGGAGGACTTCCACTCATTCTAGGGCTCTATGTTGACGAGTGACGACCTTATATTGACTGGAGAGGAGATCTTGATCCAGGATTGCAAGGAGGACCTTGCAAGGGAGTTTGAGATGAAGGATATGGGGCTTATGAAGTTATGAACTATTTTCTTGGCTTGGAGGTTTGACAAGGTGATGGTGAGATCTTCGTAGGACAGGGGAAGTACACTATAGAGATTCTTCAGAGATTTCAATCGGGTTGTTGATGTATTTGGTCAACACACAACTTGATATTTGTTTTGCAGTCAACCAACTGAGTCAGTTCATGTTGGAACTGACCAGAGTTCATTGGGTTGTTGCGAAACATGTGTTTGGATATCTCAGAGGCACAGTGAATTATGGATTGTGGTACAGACATGATGATGGAGTGACGCTTGAGGACTTCAAAATGCAGATTGGGCATGGTGCTCCACAGACAGGAAGAGTACTTCAGGTGGCGTCTTCAACATTGGGTCAACAGTTGTTTCTTGGTACAGCAGGAAACATATATCAATTGCACTCAGTTCAACAGAGGCCGAGTACATGGTTGCTAGTTTGGTAGCATTTGAGGCTATATGGAAGAAGAAATTGCTTGTGGGACTTTTCAAACAAAAGATGGAGCCTACCATGATACACTATGATAACCAGAGTTGCATCAAACTCTCTGAGAACCTAGTGTTTCATGATCGCTCAAAGCTTATCGAGATCAGGTATCATCATCTCAAAGATTGTGTGCAAAAAGGGATAGTGAAGCTACCATACCATTCCAACATAGGAGCAAACAGCAAATATCTTGACCAAGGCATTGGCAAGAAGTAGTTTTGTTCATTTCAAAGATAAGGTGGGAGTTGTACAAAATCCCTTCCTTGCTAAGAGGGAGTGTTGAGAATGATAGTGAAAAAGGTTCCTTGATTTGTGCCTTAGTCAAAGGGACCAGAACGAGTTTCTCCTTAGCATGCTCAAGTTCCCTATAAGTTAGGACAAATTCCTATAATTTAGGATTCATTCCTAAAAGTTAGGATGAATTATGTAGCAGTTAACTAATGCGCTAAAGTGGAAGGTCGAGTTTCTTGTCTTCTAGTGCGAGTTTCTTGTCTTCTAGTGCGAGTATTTCATCATGTGGGAACGCGGATTACAGTGATAAGAATTTCGGTGCTGCTACAGTGGTCACATTTCGGTGACACTTGTTTCAAAGGGCTGACAGCAGAGTTAAGTTCTTATAATGCTTGGAGGTTGGTTGATAAAGGATTGGAGGTCTATTTTGTCGTAGGCTAGGCCGCAGGCCATGGCCAGCAACAAGGCTATTCTCAGGATTGCCTATCAGATGGATAGAGCTATTTTCATGGGTTAATACAGCTAACAATGGTGCAGCACAGTGACGATGGTTGCAACACAGTAAATGGTTCAGCACGGTGATGGTTGCAGCACAGTGAATGGTCCAGCATAGTGATGATGGGTGCAGCATGTTGCAGCACAGTGATGATGGATGCAGTGTGATGAGTCCAACACAGCGATGGGTACAGCATGGTGATGGAATCCCCTGAGTTCAGATCTGCTACCCCATGTATCATCTTCTTAGAGAAGATCTCTGCTCTTAGTTTGTCAAGTCAAAATGTTGAGTATGTTGACTTCTGATGTATATGTACTATCTCTCTGTTGAACTATTGAAGAACATAAGAATTGATCAAGGGTTTCCCCACATTGGGGTTTGTCTTTGGCTAGCACCACATCTTGTTCCTCTTGTCCACATCTTGTGTCCTCTTGTCTTGGCTTGTCTTTTGCGATTTATGTTTATGTTCTATCTGCACTTTACTATCATGCTGGTGTGATTGCTAATCTAAATGTTATCATTGAACTAATATGAAAAATTGAAGTAAATTTGCTCTAAACATAGAACATACCTAAAATTAACAGATGGAAATTTCCACCAAAAATCCCACATACAGAAAGCACTACCTCGTGGTGGCGTGATCGTAGTAATGCTACGATCAATGGCCCACATTCACCCCGGGGCCCCCGTGGTCTGTCGTGAGTTAACAGGGGGCTCTGAAATGAGAAACCACCCACATTAAACCCACTCCAGTTTTTGGTAACCCGGAATCAGATATAACGTAGGGTAACCGTGCAGTGGGATCCACGTACTGGGATTGACGTGGCAGGTGCCATGGGGACTTGGTAGTGGTCTCATGGATGCCATGTAAAGGCTCAAGTCATGTGAATTACCTAAGATAACATGAGAGAGCCAGGTGGGCTACACGTGGATGACATGTGGGAGCCCCCTGCTAGTGTGGCATTTATCTCATTGTTTAAACTTCAAACGGACATAAGTTTTCAATTCCGGAGTCGGATTGAGATGAGATTTATATCGCTGGAAAGTTTTCGGTGAGGGGGATGCAATGATGGTATCAAATTTTAATTCTGCAACCTTTAAAAAATAAAGTTGGTTGTGACCCCGTCTTCAATACAGATTTTGGAGCCTAAGTCATAGCACCTCCCACAGCCGGAGGAAAAACAAAGGGGTCCAAGGGAGCTTTATAGTACTATCAAGCATGAAGATGGAACTAAATAGAGAGGAGGGCTGCAACAAATCAGCCAAACAGGGATTATAATAATCGGAGATACCACTTCGCTATTACTGCCTTCACAATGGTATAAATATCCTTATATGTTGGAACTTACATGCTGTGGCAAACCAACCCAGATAACACACAATATAAATGGAAAACTTTAAAACTTTCGAACTTAGGTAGATTCAATTTCTAGCCTATGTGCATCGGCAGCGTGTAGCTGCATTTCAAATCTGGATATTGATATGCAAGACATAACTCTACATTCGATGTGCATTTGCAAATCTTGTTTTAGATGGGTTTAGTAATAATGTAATGTTAAGGTTATGTACCTGGAGTGTCAATTTCTGGAATAACACGGACGCCATGGTTCCGCCCAAATTTGACGATTCGCTTAACATCCTTGCTGGAATATCGCATGTCGGGCGAGTAAGATCCATTGATCGCCAGGGCAGGCTCTGAATTTAATTCGAGGGGGAAGGACTGCGAATCGGTTATGTGCCAGTGGAAGACATTAAGCTTGTTATAGCTCATGGCTCTAATGGTCCGCAGAATGTCCCTCAGGGGATAGAAATTCCTAGCTGTGTCCAGCACAAGACCGCGATGAGGATATAGAGGATAGTCGACGATCTTCACCTGGCGTTGGAAGACAAGAGGGTAAACAGAAGTGGCATTGTACCGGCGGACGAGCTGCGAGAATGTCTCCAGGCCTCGCATGGCTCCCCATGGCGTCTCGGCCGAAAGATTGGCGACTCCGCCCGCCGGAACGGTCAAGGTGTATGATTCATCCACGCCGTGCTGAAGATCCACCTGCAGGTCCCGAACGAAAACATCCAATTTCTCCAAAGAAGAAACGGTAAAAGAATCGATTGTGTTATATGAGGACGAGGAGAGAATTGGGAACCAATGCTCTGAGTAGATTATGCGATTGTAGCGAGAAACAGAGCGTTGGAGGTATCTGTGATTTGCAGAAACGATTTTGAAGGTCGGGGAGAGGGGAATCGAAACTGCGTCTCCCCAAATCGTGGAAATTGGTTTTGGCCATGGGTACTGTTCCTCTTGGCCAACTGCCACTACTGCTGAAGAATGAAAATGAGAGAGGAAAAATACCCACAAACAGATGATTATTATGCATCTGCTGCTGCCCAAGATCTTCATTTTCGTTTCCTGCTCCTGCTTAAAATATATATAGAGCCACTCAAAAGAGCAAAGAGATTGAGATCAATGGGAATCTGTGTTCATGCTCAAAACATACATTCGATTACAGATTTGTCCGTGCAGCTGTGGGTTCACTATCAGAGTTGGGGGGATAGAGATACCGATTGGCAGAAATTGAAAATCGTATGCAAGGGAGGAGGGTATTGTGGTGGTTCTTGCAGGCTTGCAGCAGGGGCGGCATTCAATTAGGGCTTTTTCGGTTTGAATATTACTCCTCCCTCCTTTAACGCAGGGGAGAGTGTTTATTCTGGAAACAAAGACTGGGCATGCCGCATCATTTTCCCATCTTTGGATTTGAATTGTTCAGAACATCGCCACCACTCCATCCCAATTCATTCCATGCCTCCATTTTAATAATCAGTTCAGCAGAAAAACCTAAACTGCTCCCCACTAGTATGATATCAGCCGCCACTTTCACGAAAATCCACATATAACGGGTCTTTGCTTTGACTGTACGAAATATTCAGCATACTTCCTGACCTTTGGATCTGGTTGGATATCTTGTAGTTCTTGTTCTCTCTCAGAATAAATATTCGATGTTATTGCCTCCGGACTTATATATTAATAAAGGGGAAGGGGACAATTATGAATAACAAACCTTCATTTGAATGCACATATAGTAATACTATTTTCCAACTCCAATAGAAATGTTTCTCATTCTAGTCAAAGAAATGAGGAATCTACCCTCCACACTTACCTTCAGCGTTAATTTCCATCAGGCATTCCTTATCACAACCATGTACTTAATCTTTACCTGGTTTAAGTGCATTTGATCATTATATATTTATTAAAAAGTTAAGTGTAACATCTTAAAAGTTAAACTATGCATTATATTTTTAACTAAAATTAGTTTCAATATATTTAAATAATATTTTAAATGTTTGAGATTATTTTTCGGATTAATCACCTTCAATAATTTTATGATCAATGTTTCAAACTTATGAATAAAATTTGTCTTCAGAATTAAAGTGAAAAACAGATCAATCAGTATAAATATATAACCACAAGATGCATCAAGATCTAGAATTAGTTGTTATAAAAATAATATTATTTAATAAAAACTTAAACTTTAACTAAATCAAATTTTTGGGAAGAGATATTTAAAAATAATTTTATTAAATTATTTTAATATTAAAATTATTCAATATCAACTATTTCGTTATTCAAAATAAAGTTTAATCAAAGGAATTATTAAAAAAAAATAATTTTAAAAAATTATTAAACAATATTATAAATATATTATTAATAGGTAAATATTATTATATTATATAATCTTACTTATAAAAATGATTAAATAAATAAAAAGATGAGAAAAAAAATTGAATAAGATAAATAGAAATAGAAATGAAATAAATAAAAATAGAATTTAAAAACAAACAATAAAATAAAACTCACAAAGAAAGGGCAGGGACCTAACTCTTGCTTAGCTTCCAACCATCATCTTTATTGAGATTATTGGCTTGTTTCTCAATTTCAATGGCCTCTCTCAACTTCCTATGGTGGAAATGATCAATCTCTGCAATGACTTTAGACTCTTCAATGTTGACATGGTGTTTAGTTTTCTTCACATGTTCAGCAATAGCTGAGGAGCAGGAGCGATTAGAACTGATGTATGATGCATGCTCTAGAATCTTCTGATTAATGGAGCGACCAATTTCTTTGATGTAGGGAATCCCACATGAACAAGGGATTGAATAAACCCCTTTCATGTGTTTAGGGTTCACAGGGTTCTTAACAGATCTAGGGGAGCTCCTTGTAGTATTAAGGGGCTTGAAGGTGGCAGCGACATTCTTCTTCTTAAGAACACAAGCAATCATAATATTTGTGGTTTTGAGGATGAATGGAAGAAGAACATTTGAAGAATGTTCATCCTGAGAATTCTTAATCGAAGAGCCTTTGCTGGCTTTTTGAAAAGCAAGAAGACCTTAATGTCTACTATAGCCAATGTTTTCAAAAATATCCAGAAGGTGTGATTTCTCATCTTCCAAGTGGTTTTCATTTGAAATCCTCAACGCACAGGTACCAAGGGTATTGAGAACTACAAATTTTTGCGTTGGGAAATGGTGAGAATTGGCATGAAGATATTGTTAAATATGAGTTTTCTTGCGGAGCACCTGGTGTGACAAGGAACAAATCATCCATTCTGGTGAGGAGAACATCGAGGAAAGGAAGACTACCATCAACTTCAACCTCCATTGTCAATTTGATGAAATCAGATTGAGAATTAAGTTGAGAAAGGAACAAATCCAATTTTTCATGACCATGGGGCCAGACAACACAAGTATCATCAACAAACCTTTTCCAGAGCTTGGGCTGAAATTGAGCAGAGGCCAAAGCTTTGGTCTCAAAATCCCACAAGAATAAGTTAGCAACCATGGGAGAGAGCAGAGAACCCATGGCAACACCACATGTTTGCTCAAAGAATTCACCATGGAAGCTGAAAAAGGCAGAAGTCAGTTAAAGACCAACCAAATTGGCAGTGTCATCATTAATAATATGATTAATGACATTAATGGCCTCATTAATGGGAATTTTGTGTAAAGGGAAATAATGTCAAAGCTAACAAGCAAATCCCCAGGGTCTAGCCTGGTACCTTTAAGTCTTGTTGTAGACTTGAAACGTCGAAATTAAAAATTATTATTGTGGTTAATATTCTAAATACCCATTCTCAAGATTCTCACCACAAAAATCTTCAATCACTCACCTTTAAGCTGATTGATAAAGGACATAGAGTCCTTAACAAAGGAGTTAGTGTGACCAACCAGAGGTTTTAGCTTTTGAGCTAGGAACTTGGCAAGAAGATAAGTAAGCCCACCTATTGTGTTAATGATAGGTCTAAGGGGGGGGCCCGTCTTTATGAATCTTACGAAGACCATCAATAAGCTTCTTGTTAAGGGGGTTAAGAGAGAGGTTAGCTTTAACAATATTGGCGACCTCCTTAGAAACTCTTTTAATAGGATTCTTCAATAATTTCTTGTAACTCTCACTATTATAAAGGTGGTCTAACATCTTGCTAACATAGTAAGCTTTAAATAGAATAATGACCCCCCCACCTTTGTCGGCCTTAAGAACAACAATAACCTATTTAGATTTTAAGGATTTAAGAGAAAGAAACTAATTCCCCAGATTTTGCTCTTAGGATGGCACAATCTTGCCTTACAACTTCCTTAATATTATCAAAAAGGCAGGGCGATCATTATTTTGGATAAAGCTGACTATGTTAGCAAGATGTTAGACCACCTTTATAGTAGTGGGAATTACAAGAAGCTCTCGAAGAATCCTATTAAAAGAGATTTTAAGGAGTTTGTCAATGTTGTTAAAGCTAACCTCTCTCTTAACCCCTTTAGCAAGAAGCTTATTGAGAGTAACCCTCTCACCCCTAGAATTTATGGTCTTCCTAAGATTCATAAAGATGGGGCCCCCCTTAGACCTATTGTCAACACAATAGGTGGACCTACTTATCTTCTTGCCAAGTTCCTAGCTCAAAAGCTAAAACCTCTGATTGGCCACACTAGCTCCTTTGTTCAGGACTTTGTGGGCCTACTTATTTTCTTTCCAACACAATAGGTGGGCCTACTTATCTTCTTGCCAAGTTCCTAGCTCAAAAGCTAAAACCTATGGTTGGCCACACTAGCTCCTATGTTAAGGACTTTGTGTCCTTTGTCAATAAGCTTAAAGGTATCAGGCTAGACCCTGGGGATTTTCTTGTTAGCTTTGACGTTATTTCCCTTTACACAAAAATCCTCATTAATGAGGCCATTAATGTCATTAATTGGATTACTGATGATGACACTGCCAATTTGGTTGATCTTTGCCTGACTTCTACCTTTTTTAGCTTCCAGGGTGAATTATTTGAGCAAACATGTGGTGTTTCCATGGGTTCTCCGCTCTCTCCTGCGGTTGCTAACTTATTCATGGAGGATTTTGAGACCAAAGTTTTGGCCTCTGCTCAATTTTAGCCCAAGCTCTGGAAAAGGTTTGTTGATGATACTTGTGTTGTTTAGCCCCATGGTCATGAAAAATTTGATGTTTTCATTTCTCACCTTAATTCTCAATCTAACTCCATCAAATTCACAATGGAGGTTGAAGTTGATGGCAGTCTTCTTTTCCTCGATGTTCTCCTCACCAAAATGGGCGATGGTTCCTTGTCACACCAAGTGTTCAGTAAGAAAATTTGCACTGAACAATATCTTCATGCAAACTCTCACCATTTACCAGTGCAAAAATTTGGAGTTCTCAACACCCTTGCTACTCGTGTGCTGAGGATTTCGGATGAAAACCACTTGGAAGATGAGAAATCACACATTCTGGATGTTTTTTAAAACAATGGTTATAATAGACATCAAGGTCTTCTTGCTTTTCAAGTCTCTTCGATTAAGAAATCTCGGGATGAACATTCTTCAAATGTTCTTCTTCCATTCATCCTCGGAGCCACGGATAAGATTGCTCGTGTTCTTAAGAAGAATAATGCTATTGCCACCTTCAAGCCCCTTAATACTATCATGGGCTCCCTTAGATCTGTCAAAGACCTTGTGAACCCTAAAGACATGAAAGGGGTTTATTCAATCCCCTGCTCGTGTGGGATTCCCTACATCGGAGAAACTGGTTGCTCTATTAATCATAGGATTCTAGAGAATGTCGTAGACATCAGGCATAATCGCTCCCGCTCGTCAATTATTGTTGAACATGCGGAGAAAACTAAGCACCATGTATGCATTGAAGAGTCTAAAGTCATTGCTAAGATTGATCATTTCCACCATAAGAAGTTGAGAGAGGCCATTGAAATTGAGAAAAAAATCAATAATCTCAATAGGGACGATGGTTGGAAGCTAAGCAAGAGTTGAGTTGCAGCCATTTCTTTCTGAGTTTTATTTTATTATTTGTTTTTAAATTCTATTTTCATTTATTTTATTTCTAGTGTTATTCACTCGTATTGATTGTTTTCTCATTTTTTTTTTATTTAATCATCTTTCTGGAATATATATAATATAAATAATTTTTAATAGTTTTAAATATCCTTTAATAATTTCTTTTGATTAAACTTATTTCAATAACTAACGTTGATGTTAATAATTTATTAAATAAATTTATAAATTATTTAATATCACTTACTATTGACTTTATTAGTTAGAAGCTCTTAACTAAAAACTAGTCGTTAAGTTTAGTTTTTATCAAATAATATTATGTTCATAACGGTTAATTCTGGAACTTGATGCATCCTGTGGTTATTTATTCATACTGATTGATTTGTTTTTCACCTTGGTCCTGAAGATGAACCCCATTAGTAGGTTTGAAACATTGACCATAAAATTATTTGATATGATTAGTCTAAAAGATAGTCTCAAACATCATTATGCATCACAAAAGTTTTAGATCAAAAAATATTTTAAATGATAATAGTAATAATTTTTTTAAGAGTTTGGAATATGCATTATAATTATTTATGTTTGGTTAAGAGTTCATCTTTTTTGGATGTTTACTATCCACACCAGTGTTTACTGTCCAAAGGCTCAAAAACATTTAAACAAGAATGAAAAACAATGTCCCCCTCACTAACGCACCAATAAATAATTACAAATAAATTAAGTGTTTTGAATTAAAATCACTAACAAAAATATTAATAAATTTCCTATATAAAAAATAAAAATAATAATTATTTATAAATTATAATCAAATCAATATATAAGAAAACTTTTGTTTCTCGAAACAAGAAAACCCACCTTAAACTTCTAAAATTTCTCAAGTATACCTACTTTATCTGTGTTTAAATTTGATATTTAAATTTTTATCAAATTAAAGTCATTTCTATTTGTATTTTTACTTCCCATTATTTTGAGCTCTCAATAAAAACCACTATTATAAAAATATAAATATAAAAAAATTTAATGCCACGACTTACATTATATAACGGATTAAACAATTAAGCATAGGAAAGCAAGATGTTAAGTAGTTATTACAATCATACCCACGGCTATAAAAGGTTATGTGTGCTTAGGGACTGGTGTCCATGAATCCACCATACATTTAGTATCTATACCACACGCTTAATATATACCACAAATGGCCACTTCTTGGCCCCCACGTATCTGCTTCTCTTTCAAGATAATCAAAGGAATGGTTAAAAACTTGTCAAATGGGAGAACATAAAAGGAATTACCACAGGAATTACGATGGTAGCGGGCCTTTTCACTTTTCTTCTCTTTCTTTCTTTCTTTCTTTTTTTTTTCTTTTTTTTTTTTCTTTTTTCTTTTTTTTTTTTTTTTTTTAACCTCTAGGAGGGTCCGCCCAGGCCACCTTGAATGTCTCTCAGGTATTCTTGGGGTTTGAACTCGTGACACGTCTCTCGGGTATTCTTGGGGTTTGAACTCGTGACCTGCATAGCTGCACAAACGACTTAGCAAATCATCCGCTTGCCACTAGACCAAACCCCCCCGACCCTCTTTCGCTTTTCTTAATAATTATGAACAAATCAATTTAATTTATTTTATATTTAGACTCATAAAAAATTTCGTATATTTATAATTAGTATAGATTTATTTTAAATACAGATTTAAAATGAGTCTAAAGGAATTTAATTTTTTCACGTGTAAATTTATTTATGAATTGATATTATTTAAATATTTTATAATATTATACTTATATATTATTATGTATTTTAGATTTATATAACAAATTCAATTAAATGATAGATAAACATAATTACAACAGCATACTGAGGCATAGAATAAATGACTTCTCGATCAATAAACAATCATTTATTTATTTTAAAAAATAATATATAAATATAATCATAATAATATACTAAACAAATCCCTTATATACATTATTAATTAATAATTTAAAATGTTTCTCTACTAAAATCCTAATCAACAATAAATATAAAATGCCTTTAAATTTATTAAAAATGTTTTAGATGTTTCTATACCATAAAATCCCTAATCATTATTCTTAAAATACTTTAGATGTTTCTATATCAGAAAATCCCTAACCAATAATAAGAAATAAAAAAAATATATTTTTAAATTTTATTATTGATGTTATTGCTTTTTAAATTTTATTTTTTTGAGTACTTGAAGAATTTCTATGCTTTTTTTTGAATACTTGAATATAGAATATCTCACATCACTAACAATAATAAGAATTTTTTTAAATTTTTGATGATTTTTCAATAATTTATTTATTATAATATCTTATTTTTAATTTGAATTTAATTTAATAATGATATAATATACATGTATCATAATATTAGTTATATTAAATTATGATTGATTATTGGATGGAAATCAATTGCTATAATTTATAGTATATAATAACATAGTTTATGAAAAAATGTTGGAATTATTAAAATAGTTAAATAATAAAAATAAAATATTAATATTATAAAATACTTTAAATGGAAAAAAAGGTAAAACATTGTTTATTAAAAAGAATGACAAGCAATTAATAGCAAAGGGAGAATTAAGGTGAATCATATAATTATTGTTAAAAATAAGTATGAAATCATGGAAAGAAAGTTATAATATGAAAAAACCTATAATTTTGCATTATTTTTTTTAATATTAATTATGGAAAAATCCATATATTTGAAAAAGAGCAGAAGTTTCAAGGAGAGTATGCTAGAAATGGCAAAAGCAACAGAGGTCATGGTAAGAAAGCTTTTAGAGGTAGGGGGAAATAATCATCAAGGTGACACTCAACAAAAGAATTTTCAGAATCATAAACAATATGTTAAGTGTTATAGATATGGTAAATTTGGTCATATTACCCCTAATTGTCAAGTTCCTTGGGAAAAGATGTGTGAGAATAAAGAGCAATTTAGTGAAAAGAAAGAGCAACAACCTCCAGACAAAGGAAAACTACTTGAATCTACCAGTTACATTGTTGCACATTGTAATTTCAGTATAAATGATGTCTTTAGCTCTACTTTATCTGGTTGACAAGACACTTGGATATTTAGACATTGGAGCCACTTGTCATATAACATTCACAAGAGATTTGTTTGAAACATTTAGTGATAATATTGATGGAGTAGTTTATTTTGTTGATAAATCATGAATAAAGCATTCACGGATTGGATCTATTCCGCTGAAAATACCAAGACTTGCAAATTATATTTTACAACATGTTCTTTACATTCCTCAATTTCAAAGAAATTTGATATCTCTCATACATATCAGGCAACAAGGGCATTCTATACATATATTTGATGGTATCGTTGAAATATGTAGAGCATCTGATAATATGATTGTTATGACTGGTGTTGAAGAAGATAAACTCTTGAAACTCAAAGGCACTTCATCTTCTACATTAAATTATGTTCATTTAACTCAACAAAGTGATACTTTGCCTTCCATTTTATTGTGGCATGCTTGCTTTGGTCATATAAGTTATGGTAGTATCAAAGATTATGAGACAACAAAGCATTAAAGGGCTTCCTACTATTCCAAGAAAACTTACACCATGTTATGCTTGTGTTTTGGGAAAGCACTATAAGCAACCTTTTCATAACTCTACTTCTAGAGCTTACAAGAAGTTAGATCTCATACGTTCTGATTTATGTGGGTCCCTACTTGTTCCATCTACTAATGGTGATAATAATATGCTAATGTTTATTGATGACTACTTGAGGATTGTTGGGTTTATCTATTGAAAGAGAAATCACAAGTTTTTGAGACTTTTAAAAATTTTTATTTATAGATTAAAAATGAAACTCACCTTAATATTGGCATTCTATGATTTAATAACGGTGGTGAATACACATCTCATGCATTTGAAAAGTATTTGCAAGACAATGACATTAAAAATCATACTACAATTCCTTATAATCCACAACAAAATGGTGTTGTGGAGCGTATGAAGAGAACTCTGCTAAATATGGTCAAATCGATAGTGTTTTTTAAGAATGTCAAGTTCATGTCTTAGGGAGAAGCAATGCTTTGTGCAGTTTATATTCTCAATTATTTTCCTTCTTTTGCCATCAATAATAAGTCTACTTATGAATTGTGGTATAATCGTCATCCCGTTGTTCAACATTTTAGAGTTTTTGGTTTTATATGTTATGCTTTGATTCCTAAAAAACAATGCAACAAATTGGGTACCAGAAGTTGGAAATGTCTTTTCTTGGGATATTCTACTAATTCCAAAGCTTATAGGTTGTACGATGAGGAGAACAAGAAATTTATTGTTTCACGAGATGTAATTTTTCTTGAATCTGCTAAAGATGCTTCAACTGTTGATAGACAACTCAGTCATTTGGATAGGTTCACTTCCAAAAAGTTTTATTATGAATGGGATAATGATCTTCCACATCTTGAAGGGGGGGATTCACATCATAGGTAAGTATGTGGATTTTACTTCAATGAATTTTCCATCTTCAATAGGAAGTGAATAAAAATTGGATGTTTCTAATAATAATGTCTCTCTTGAATTAGAATCAGATGATAGTAATGTTTTTGTAGGCTCAAAAACTGTTCTTGAAGAGCTTTTCCTTCAAGATGAGCAACCACAACAATCACTATGAAGGTCAACAAGAATCAGGACATTTTTGAGAAAGTATGATGGATTTGATACAAAACGTTCTACTAAACAGAATAAAGGAAATGAAGGAGGTGTTATTTCAAGTTCAAGTAACATTTCTCATGATTACAATTTTTTTTTTTTGTTAATGAACCTACTACCTTTGAAGAAGTTGCTCGTTGTGACAAATGAAAAGATGCATTGCAAAGGTAATGTGATGCACTCATAAAAATGGCACTTGGAGGTTGGTGGATCCTCCTACCGCACATCAAAATCATTAGTTGTAAGTGGGTTTACAAAATTAAGTAGAAGGCAGAAAGTTCACTTTACAAGCATAAAGCAAGACTTGTAGCAAAGAGGTATGCACAAAAATAAGGTGTTGATTATACATAAACATTTGCTCCTACAGCTAAATGGGGCAGTATTAGAACCTTATTTGTGATTGCAACTAAAAAAGGATGGAAAATACATCATATGGATGTAAAAATTGCATTTTTAAATGGAGATCTAAAAGAACATGTCTACATGTTTTAACTAGATGGTTTTTCCGTTAAAGGAAAAGAGCATAAGGTATACAAATTAATGAAATCCTTGTATGGTTTGAAACAAGCACCCTGAGCTTGGTATGAAAAACTAACTGAGGATATTCTCAAGTTGAATTATAAGCATTTTGATCTAGATGATGCAACTTTATTTGTTAAGAAAATTGGAAGATCAGTTGCATATCTAGTTGTCTGTGTTGATGATTTGATGATCACGAGGAACAATGATGATTATATAGCATATGTTGAGAAGGAGACACAAAATGTTTTTGATATGACAAATTTGGGTTTACTTAATTATTATTTAGGGATCAGTGAAGTTGATTAAGAAACTTAGCATATTTTGATTTCTCAGAAAAAAAATATGTTGGACAATTATTGAGTAAATTTGGAATGCAATATTGTTATTATGTTTCTACTCCAATGGAGTAGAATCTAAAGCTTACTTCAAATGAAGGCAATCCATTTGAAGATCCAACAAAGTACATGTAACTTGTTGGAAGTTTGATTTGTCTTGCTACTACTCGCCCTGACATAGCTTTTATTGTTGGAATACTTTCCAGGTTTATGAATCATCCCTATGAAGGTCATTGGGTCACATCAAAATGAGTGCTCAAATATTTGAAAGGCACTCAATCATATGACATCAAATATTCCAAAGTTTTAGATTTCCATCTCACTGGTTATTCAGTTGTTGACTTTGATATTGATAAAGAGCATAAGGTATCTACTTCTGTTTATTTGATGACCCTTGCAGTAACAACTATCACTTGGAGATCACGAAAACAATGTGTACCTGCTCATTCTACCATTGAAGCCAAATATGTTGATGCAGCTCAAGCTACAAAAGTAATCATCTGGCTTCGGAAAATACTTTAAGATTTGCAGGAGAAACAAAAGACTTCAACGCCTCTCTTTGTTTACAACACTTATGCAATTCAATTGGCCAAGAATCCCATATTCCATGTTTGAACCAAACATATCAACACAAAATATCACTTGATTTGACATCATGTAGAAGCCAAAACCATTCATCGGACACATTATCCTACTTTAGAGCATATTGCATATATTTTTACCAAAGCATTGGGATAATTTTTAAAAGTTCGGAATTTTAATTGGCATGTCAGATGTCCCTTTGATTAAGGGGGGAATGTTAATTAATCCTTTAGAATCACATTGTATATTAGTTAGCACTAATTCATTGGCTTTTTTTGAATTTCTCGTTAATAAGTTATGAAGAATTTATTCAAACATAATTATCTCCCTTCATTTTTCAGATGTATAAATAACATGTTTTCAATATCAATAATACAATTGTCATTGTGGAGTTTATTCACGGGTTTGCCTACACTAACTTTAAAATAATTCTTATGATTGTCATTGTTTTTACTTACTTAAAGGTGTTATTGCCTTTCAATTATCAATCATAGTTATATGATTCAAATAATATTTATTCATTGTGTGTTCTCTCAATCACACGAGTCTTTCTTTGATCTTTGGCATTTTATGAGTATCTCTTCAATAAAGTATCTATTGGAACCTCTAACAAATCAATTTGTATGCAATTATACTAGTGCAGTTCCGAATTCATTGGCATTGTCAGCCTTGAATTTTCAATGTGTTAGATTGTATTGGCAATAGTTTCTTGTAATAATGCAATGGTGCAACGATTGACATATCGAACAAACCCATCTAAAATAGAGATTAATATGTTACCTCTAGATTGAGTAGCTTGAATTTTGAGTTTGTATGAGAATATCATCACATCAAGAAAAGGGATTAAAGAACTTCGTTTGTTCCAAACATTGTTTGCCATTTAAAACATGGTATTTAATCACTTGGTTTGTTCCAAACATTGTTTGTCATTCGAACATTGTTTCTTTGCTTATGGGGTGGATTAAATACATTTTGACTTTTGGAAAAGTTCGCTATCTCTCTTTGAGCTTCTTGTTGGCATTCATGTGGATGGATATATTCTTCATTGTCTTGTAAGTTCCTTTTAATGCTATATTTCTGATCTAATGAATGAAATCTTGTCTTATGGTCTTTAATGTGCCCTAATTAATGAAATTTTGGTATAACATTAAAGTTATTTGAAATTTTGCATATGTTTTTTTTCCAAAGAGAAAAATCGTAATCTTTCATTATGAGAGAAAAATTACATGTAGTAGATGCCTGGGGCATATGCAATACCTGTAAGATCAATCTAGAGCTTTATACAATATTTTGCTGTAGAAAAATTTATGGCCTTGCAATCCAGATTCAAATACTAGTCTCTTTTGTCATCAGAAATATAAATATATGCATATTTCTAAGTCTATGTATTACTCAAAAAAAAGACATCAACATAGTTACTAATGTAAACTATATCTGATCCACCCTGAAATAGTCCTGATCTATATATGGTCTGTGATGGTATTGATAGACCTTTGTGCCTAGCTGTTCATTGATTAACCACATGCCTCAGGGAAGTAGCGAGCCCTCCTTGGAAAGCTTGTCAGCATCCTCATTGTGTTCCCTGTGTATATGTTGACAAGACACCATGTTAAAACCAGTTTTGAGATTGTGCACATCATTCAGAATACTTTGAAGAGATATAATATGACATTGGTTTTTTGCATTGAACCAATTTATGATGATTTGAGAGTCTCCAAAGATCTGAACAGAAGTGCAGTTATGTGCGAGAGTAAAATGCAGCAAGTGTTTGAGAGTGATAAGCTTAATGAAGTTATTTGTTCCTTCTCCCAGTCCTAATTTGACTTTGAAGTGGTGTTGTTCCGAAATATATAAGCAAACCCTCCCCATACAACCTTGAGGTTGTGCTGCCCCGTCGAAGAAGGCCCATGGCCAGGATTTCTCGATGTTACTAGGTCCGGTTATTGTATGAGTGCGTGATGGCTCATCATGTTATGAAACCAGCTCAGGAAAAGATAGAAAAGATAGATCAATGCCTTAGAATTCAGCCTCTTCGAGGGGGAAACCTCCTTTACATTACATAAATGAACAATTCTTGGATGATTCAAATGACAAAACC
>APFE031014836.1:0-27774 GCA_000404065.3 Pinus taeda
TAAAAATAGAAGTCCATCTATTTTTACCAACATGACCAATCATCCATAAATAGCATCCTGCAACTCATAGACCATGATCCATATGTCTAAAAATAGACTTTGCGCCAAAAATAGCCTGCGGGCACACTTAGTGAAGGTGACTTATTTTCACTAAGCTCCATCGTCTTGTTGAATTTTCAACATAGGCCCCTATACTACTAGTTTAACCCCTTATTGTTATTAGTACAACCCCCTTATTATATTTTTGTACCCATGTAGTCCCCATATTGTTATTATTGTGCCCTTACATTATTATTGTTATGTCAATTGTGATTATATTATGACCCCTTAGACTCCTATATATAGAAAGGAGGTCTTGTCATTTGTATCATCCAAGAATTTCTCATTTGTGTAATGTAAAGGAGGTTTCCCCCTCAAAGAGGCTTATTTCTAAGGCATTGATCTATCTTTTCTATCTTTTTGTAAGCTGGTTTCATAACATAAGGGATATTAGACAAATTAAGTATCCAACAAATTCACCTCCTTTCGGGAGCTAGGTTTCATGCCCCGGGGTCGGTCAAATTGTAGGAAACTTAAACCTAGCCCACAACCCAACTTTGACGAAAAATTTGACTGGCTCGTTCTCCTTCATGCGAGCTCGGATTGACAAATTGTTTGCACCATTGCAATCGGGACGATAAGATCTCCACTCTGATCCTAGTTCAAAAGCATTCTAATCACTTTGATTTTTTCCCCTTCCCGAGTCCTCTAAGTATTATGCTTGTGTCTGGAGCCACCTAGATCAATCCTCCCCACTAAGGAGATTTTGGTCATCCAAAAGCATGAAAAAATTGCAACTGCTTTGTACCCTGTCTGCACTTATAAGTGTCTAATAAGTCACCCTTCCTTCTCCTTCACCTTTGTCCTTCGGATCCATAAGCAATGAGCCAACACCTACCACCTCTGCAAACCTATAGTACCATTTTGAAATTACATGCTTGATTGACATGACCAACTAATGACCCAAGCATCCCATACTTGCCACGAACTTATAACACATACTTGATGGTCAAGTTTACATCAAAATGGAAACAATGCCCCAACTACGAAAACAAGGCCAACATATGATTGTTGCTTCAACAAGTGATGGAAAACACATCATCACAGCAACACATGATTTACAACAATAAGGTCAAACACTATTTTTTCTTTGACAAGTGATGAAAACCTGACATCACTTTCACAGTTTATCACAAAATAAGACTAGACATCATTGTTTCTTAATAAGTGATGGAAAACACATCATCACTTTTACATTTTTAAAATGCAACACATGATTAGAAAAAAATAAGACCATGATATTCTATCATGCCTAGAAGAACCATTTCTCACTTATCAATGTGAATGGGTCGTTTCCTTGTGGCGCATTCACTGGTCGAACAATCATTTCATCTGTTCATGCACTGACACTTTGTCTTTAAGGTGTTGCTCTAGATGGAGCCTCCAACAAGTGGATCTTTGATGGCTACCTTTGTTGCAATGATTGCAATACATCTTCCTCCAGATCTACTTAACAGTTTTCTTTACCTGTTTTTGAGAGGGTCTTTCATGCCTTCTCCTTTCGTGTGCTACTATTCTTCTCTAGCATTCAACAAATGTATGGTTATGTAATCCACAAAAGGTACATATTTTTCGATGCCTTAATTTATGTTCATCATCAACAACATGATTATAATTAAAATGAACATTCAAATGTTGAGATTGGTTATACCTTTCCTTGTTGCCTCTGGTATCATTATGGTGATGGGAGCTTGCCTTAGCTCTTTCCTTGCAATGGGCACTGCCATGGGATGATGCGGATGTGTTCCTGTCATTCTCTTTCCTCGACGATTTCGACGATGCCTTGGAAGAATATGACACCTTTGAGCATTCTCCTTTGGTGCATCCCAAGCCTCCAAATCGAGGTCTCTTCTCAACCTCCAATGGTTGAGTTATGCCTTGGTTATTAACACCAGGTTCCTTTTCCTCCTTGTACCTCATCCTGGTAAGGAGCCTCATGTTGGTCTCTGTAATTGGTATCTCCACATCTCCAACAGAAATCATACTATGTGAAGACAAAACTAAAAGGAAATCAACCTCTTTTAACTTCCCTGTCAAGTTGGAAAGAACTGATGAGGGCTGCTCATCATCTGTTGTTGGTGGTTCACTATCTGTCTTGGCGCATTCCCCAACTTCCTTTTTGACATACCAAGTCCTGCTTGACGGGGTAATTCCTCTAATTTGATGGGGTTGATAATGCCTTAGCCATTAATTCCCAAGCCTTTTCCTTCATACCCCATTTTCTTCAACAATTTGGAGCCAATTACTATAGTATGATTTTCAAAAACAATGAAATCATCATAAGGAAACGTACATGAATTCAAAGAATTACTTTTTACCTCACATGGGTCACATTGCAGCTTTTCCAAGGCCTCATCCTTAGCTTGCAGCTGTTGTAGCATACTTTTGTTTTCCTCTTTCTCTTCTTGTAGAAGCATCTTCAATTCAACATTCTCTGTTTGAAGATTCTAGTTGTTGTGCTTCAGTTCTTCCAAGTCCTCATCTGTGGCTCGCAACTAAAGCTGCAATCACTCCTTTTCCTCTATCTCTTTTTGTAAAGATTCATACATTATTTCCACCCTTTGGGAAATTTTGAGCATGGTCTCATACATCGCTTTTTCATCCTTTTTCGTTGCACGTTCCATTGTTCACACTTGCAATTCACATCCACGCAAAGACCGCTCTGTTACCAAACTTGATCCAAGTTGACTCAACTCCCGGATTTAACCAAGATACTTTACTTTCATGATGTTGTTAGAATTTCATTTAAAATAGCATAAAGGAACATAAATGCATGTTGTAAAGAAGAAGGAACATGACAAGAATCTACAACATAAAACACAAGACGTTGATAAGGGAGTTCGTCCTGGAGGGACTACGTCTTTGGGCCCCAGTGTCAAGATGGTGTAGGCCACTGCATTAAGTGTTGTCAACAGTGATGATGTACATAGGTGGAGACATCACTATCATACAAGGAAAATTCCATCACACATGAGTGTCTCCACGAGATGTTCCACTACAGGAACTATCACGCACAAAAAAGACTCCTATCAGTATGACATAAACTCATGCATGATAATAATGAGCATCCCGCTAACATGGCATCAAAGGGATATCAATGCAAAAATACATGGTGACAAATGAGTATCACCTCAACAAGAAGACAAAGGGATCTCAAATAAAACATGACGAATAATGACAACAAGTACATTCCACAGATGATTTTGCATCACATCAAGCAGGAATCATGAAACAAGTAAGAAAACAAGATCCCACATCAAACATCAAACTGGGATCTATGCAGCACAATGCATCTCATAGAAAAAGAAGTACATGAACACACTACATATACCTCACATCCTGGGGGCTTGCAATTCACATCCATGCAAACACCATGGAGGAGTGTGCACGCAGACCAAGATATATAATTTTTCCAGTGTCCAAATTGGACAAACTTTATGTCGATCCTACACCTCTCAGTGACACGAACCTGATGGCATAGTCAAAGTTTTGATCTGAGAAGCTGATCTTCAGATGACCTAGAGGAGGGAATCTTTGAGGAATCTAAGCAGAGTCTAAAATATTCCTTAAGCCCCAGATTTTCACTTTCTCAGAATTCAGAAATTCGACAGTCGATTTTACCCTATTCAATGCCACAAATTTGATGGTGCATTCATATTTTCCATTTTATCATTTCATTGTTCGGCCACTTTTCAAAGTGGAGTGCAAGTGCCAGCATTCAATGTGTAAGTAGTCATTTCCATGAGATCCAAGGACGTGAGATTGATGGTACGATCAGCTTCATTAGTTTGAAATCCTTTTCTTCAGATGGACCCAATATGTGAGGTATATGAAGTGTGTTGATGTACTTGTTTTGCTATGAGATGCATTGTGTTGCATAGATCCCTGCTTGATGTTTGATGTGGGATCTTGTTTTCTTACTTGTTTCATGATTCCTGCTTGATGTGACACAGAATCATATGTGCGATGTACTTGTTGTCATGATTCGTCATGTTTTGTTTGAGATCCCTTTGCCTTCATGTTGACGAGATACTCATGTGTCGCCATGTATGTTTGCATTGAGATCCCTTTGATGCCATGTTGGTGGGATGCTCATTATCATCATGCATGAATTTATGTCATATTGATATGAGTCTTTTTTGTGTCTGAGAGTTCCTGTAGCGAAAGATCTTGTGGAGTCACTCCTGCATGAGGGCATTTTCCTTGTATGATAGCAACGCCAACACCTATGTACATCATCACTATTGACAACACTTAATGCAGCGGCCTACACCATCTTGATACCAAGGCCTGGAGACGTAGTCCCTCATGGAAGAACTCCGTTATCAACGTCTTGTGTTTTATGTTGTAGATTCTTGTCATGTTCCTTCTTCTTTAAAACATGCATTTATGCTCCTTTATGCTATTTTAAATGCAATTCTAGCAACATCACGAAAGTAAAAGATCTTGGTTAAATTCGGGATTTTGAGTCAACTCAGATCATCTATCTAGAAAACCTTAAACCAAACCCTATTGTGCCAAATACCTAGCCTAAAATCCACATATTCTCCAGTCACTTCCATTGACTGTGAGGTTGTTTTAGAGAGAGACCTCTCTGATTTTGTAGGGCTAGCTGCCAAGTCCAAATTTTCTTTCAGGTTACCTTCTTGGCTTCCTTTCTTAGCCTTGGGAAACTGAGGAGTGCTAACAAATCCAACCCCAGAGAAGGATGAACCCAGCTCTTAACGACATTGTGAAAGAAGAATTATAAAACATATTGGATGTAGGGTTCATATACCCAATTTTAGATAGTGAGTGGGTGTCACCCCTTGTTTTAGTTCCCAAGAAGAATGAGAAGTGGAGAATCTGTGTTGATTACCAGAAACTTAACAATGCTACAAAGAAGGACCATTTTATTTTTCCCTTCATTGACCAAGTGATAGATGGCCTTGCAGGGAAGAAATTCTTCTTATTCATGGATGGGTTTAGTGGATACAATCAGATCCAAATCAGCCTTGAAGATGAAGGCAAGACCACATTCACATGCCCACGGGGTACTTTTTCCTATAGAGTTATCCCATTCGATCTGTGCAATGCCCCTGCTACTTTTTAGAAGGAAGTATCTTTGCTAAACTTTTTCATGACTTTATTGAGATATAAATGGATGATTTCACTACTTATGGGTGTGACTTCCAAGAAGCTCTCTCTAATCTGTGTAAAGTATTGAAGAAATGTATTGAAATGATTCTCTCATTGAGCCCTGAGAAATGTGAATTCTTAATGAATGCAGGGAATGTCCTTGGCCATTCCATATCCAAGGAAGGGATACAGGTTGACCCAAACATGATTTCCATCATCAAAAGGGTCCCTACCCATCAAAAGCAAAGAGATGTTAGGAGTTTCTTGGGATTAGCTGGGTATTATAGAAGGTTCATAAAATACTTTAGTAAAGTGGCTTCACCTTTGTTTGTATTACTAGCCAATGATTCAAATTTTTTTTGGATAAGAAATTGTCAAGAGGCCCTTGAAGTGTTGAAAGAAAAGTTGACCACTTCACCCATCCTTAAGGGTCCCAACTGGGCATCGCCTTTCCCTATCCATATTGATGAATCAAATAAAGCTGTGTGGGTAGCCTTACGATAAGTAGAAGATAAATTGCCTTACGCTATCTATTTCATTAGTAATAATTTGTCTAAAGCTAAGTTAAAGTACACTGTCACTGAAAATAATTCTTATTTGTAGTACATTCTTTAAAAAAATTCAAGCACTATAGGATTGGGTTTAAAACTTTTGTTCATACTGATCATATAACCATTAAATATTTGATGCATAAGCATGCTGTTAATGTTGGGATAATTAGACGGTTGCTATTTTTACAACATTTTGATTTGACTATTATTGACAACCCAGGAAAGAAAATGTGGTTGCAGATTTCTTGTCCAAACTAACCTTGCCTACAGGTAATGAGGAGATGGTGGATGATCAACTTATAGATGATCACATATTTTCCATCTCAGTGAGTTCTCCTTAGTTTTATGACATAACAAACTACTTGGTTGCTAGGAGGTTCCCCCTTAATTTATCATCCAGAGAGAAAAGAAAGAATGTAAGGAAAATTACTCCTTTCACTTGGATTGGGGGCTATTTTCATATTGTGACCAAATCAGATCTTGAGGAGATGTGTAAGGGAAGAAGAGGTCTTTAACATCCTATCAACATGTCATGATGGAACTTGTGGGTGTCATTTTGTTGCTAAGAGGACAACCTTTAAATTTTATAGGCTGGTTACTATTGGCCCACTTTAAATCAATATGAAAGAAAATACACCACCAAATGTGATCAGTGCCAAAGGATGGGAAAACCCACACCTAGGGATGAAATTCCCCTACAACATCAAGTGGCATTAGATCCATTTGGCAAGTGGGGCACATATTTCATTAGGCTAATTGATCCACCATCAGGACAGAAGAGGTACTTTATTGTGTGCATTGATTACTTGACAAAGTGGACTAGGACAAACACAGTCAAAGCATCAATTGAGTAGATGGGGGCTAAAGAGAAAACATCTTCTACAAGTTTGGGTATCCAAGGGAGGTAGTCACCAATCAAGAAGCACAATTCACATCAAATATGATTGAAGATCTCATGAGGCAACACCATATCAAGCACAAGACATCCATTTCCTATCACCCTCAAGAAAATGGGCAAGTAGAGGTCACAAATAGAGCATTGGAGAGCATCCTCACCAAGGTTGGTAGCAACAACAAGAAATATTGGGTAGATAGACTAGTAGAGTCCACTTGGGCCTACAACACCACTTGGAAAACCGCCACTGGGTTCACTCCATATGACTTGGTTTATGGGAAGAAGGCTTTGCTTTCTATTGAGTTTGAATATAATTCTTCAAGGATGATAGATCAGTTGGACTTAGACTTCACTACAACACAACAAGAGTGATTGCTCGAAATTAATGGCTTAGATGAGTTAAGGATGCAAGATCTCTTACACACTGAAGTCATACAATTTCAAAGAAAGGTTTGGCATGACAAGAATACCAAGGAAAAGACTTTTCAAGAAGGAGATTGGGCCCTGTTATATTATTCTAGGTTAAAAAATTTCAAAGGAAAGCTAATGACAAGTTGTTTGAGTCCATATCTAGTAGAAAAGTGTCATGAAATTGGATATGTCCAGATCATAACCATTGATGAGGAAGGTATCCCCTTACTTGTAAATGGTTATAGGTTGAAGCTATATAGAAGACCTCTGTCCAAGGAAGAATTTATTAGTCTAGTCAACATAGAATTAAATGTGATTGGGAGTTTCATAGCTTCCAAGTCCATAGTATTCCTAGAAATTTGAAATAATAATAATAAGGCTTGGCTGAAAACCTTTATGAGGCATTTGATGCCAACTTTAAGCTTGAAAACCTCTCTGAGGCAACCCAAGAGCAAAAAGAGGAAAAATAAATATCCATAGATGAAAACCTCCTCTAAGGCACCTAAGGTAGGCATGAAGGTTGAAGACCTCCAAAGAGGTAGCTTGCTTGTCTCAAAAAAAAAAAGAGAGAGAAAAGAGGAACACAAGGAAGACACTTACACCATTCCTACTAACCTTTTTCTTCTTTTGCAAGACTACACACAGTTGGAAGATTTGATGGCTACAAGAAAAAAACTACAAGTTCTCATCCATATTTCCATCCATACACCTCATCTCCATGCTTTCCACTCATATAACCATCTCTCTCCACCATCCAATCAAAAATAAATTCAAATTTCACCTCCTCATTGTGATGCTATAGGAAGGACCTGTATTGCTACAGGTGGTCCTGTAATGCTACAAGAGGAGCCTACGAAGCTACAAGAGGGGGATCCAATGATAATAACAGCCCAAAAGGCCATGATGCCTCTTGTAAAGGATAAATGGGGTCCTCCAATGGTTTAATAATCACCCATCCACTCCATTTCACCAAGACTTGCTCATAATTACCACTCTATCCTACCTCTAAAAAATGAAAAAGAAAAATAGAAACCACCATTTTCTATTTCTTTAATATATGCACTACTTCCCCATGACTTTAACCCTACCCTCATGGCTTTTCATGATTTACCTCAATGCCATCATGCAAATTGAATACTTCAAGGGAGGATTAAAAGATTGTTATAGGGAGAAAATCCCTCCTGTAGCAACCTGTGCAATCACAACAAAAATATCTGAGATATTTTTTTCCAAAAACAAAAAGCATGATTGAGCCATGTCTATAACCAGTAAGGGATGCATCATCCTTAGGAAGGAATTCCACCAGAAGCAACAAATTGGACATTAGAGAGGCACTTGCACACACGCAACAAATTTATTAGTCAGGGTATCATCAAGTTATGAAGACATGCAAGAGAAACAAGAAAATATCACTCAACTCCCTCTGATCATGATGTTATATGGCCTAGCTCCAACTTGCAACCATATCTATCAATTTGATCCACAAGTAGGCTCAGGTATGGAAACCCTCACCTCTTCCCTATGAATAAAATGATTAAAATTTGTAATGGTAGAGAAAGGAGTTTTAATAGACTGGATGTGGCTAGTGAACTTGGACACCCTTGGCTAGTAAACTTAAGTTTGTATTAGTCACCCATGCAAGGTGGATATGTCAACTCAAAGTGATGTGGTGTGCATGAAGAGTGGGATGATAATCATGAGGAGAGAGTAAATTATAAAAAGAATTGGGGAAAACAGTCAAAAAAAGGAAACTCGTGTATATGCCATGTAACCAAATCGCTCTAAGATTTTACTCCAAAAATAATATTATGTACTGGGCTCCACTTCATTTGCGCCATTGCTCATTCTAAACACAGGTAGAATAAGGGTTAGCTATTGTATCAAACCACATAGGGTGCCACCAAGAAGTTCTGAACCCTGTCGGTAGATGCTACATGAGGAAGCTATAGACAGGTTTGAGATGCTACAGGAGGGACAAGAAGGAGTTAAAAGAAAAATTGAAAGGTGAAAAAGGAGTCAGAGTGGCTCAAAATTGTCCCAAAACCATCATACACACAAAAATGTGTTTTGAAAATAAGTAAGTGACATCCTCCTTCCTTGTTTTTACATCCATTTACATCAGAAGTTTGCTTGAAATTGATAGCCTGTAACAATTAATTAAGCAATAAGAGGTAATTTTGGAAATTGTTGTGGTTGGAAGCAAAGAAAAGGAGTTTGGTTGATATCAATTCTAGTACCCTTCTCCCTCACTACTACCAAGTAATTTAACATTGTTTCACCATTGATATTGTTTAAAAAGTTGAATTCCACACCTAAATAGCACCAAGGAGGGACAATAAAAGAAATGACAAGAGGATTTAACAGAACAGAATGCTTAGATACCAATAAGATTCACCAACACCCTCCTGTATTGGACATATTCAGAAGACACGACACCAATGGTTAGGTTTCTTTGAGTTTTTAAAGGGGTATGATGATGATCTCATTCATGAATTTTCCATGGAATTACATGCTCAAGGAGAATACAATTCCACTGTTGTTGTCAGAGAGTTGGCCATCTCTTTAAGTCCTGAAACCATAAGCAAAGTGACCACCTTACTCCCTAGGAATTCAATGGAGCAAAGAAGAAAAGGTAGTGAGTGTCATAGCTAGGAAAAATTTCTTCATTTCGAAAGAGAAGCCTATAGAAGATAAACAATGGAGTAAGAAGAGAAAGACTAACTTACCCTTAAGGAAAGGTAGCTTACCATATATAATATAAGATATAGATATATTATAAATATATATCTTCTGAAGAGAGATTGAGTGTGGTTTATGCCTACCACTTCAGGTTGCTCCATGAGCTGAGATTCAAGGTAGAATTGCCTCTCCCTCAAAGACTTAGTGCTAGGTCTCCAAAATGTCATCCACTTTATGTGGTGCAGGTAAATTCTCAGTGCGGACACAAACAATTCCTCTAGCTCGAGAGAGCAGGTCTAGCCACCAACAAACAATCTATGGAAAATCCCCTTAAGCTAGAATCAAATAAGAGAGCCTACCTCTTAGAACACTATTCCACTTGGTGATGATTCTGCTTCCTTACTCCAGCTATCTTTTGTTTCCTTCCTTCGAATACCTGAAAAACAAATAAACAAACAACAACAACAAACGTGATAGCATATAGTATTGTATTCAACCTACAGAATAGGTCAAGGAAAATTAAGCCACAAAGATGTAAGATAACACTTCATGTAGGAAATAAATCAATAGTTGTATTCATATAAATTAGAAAGAGATTACAACCAACACCTTGATATTGTTGGTCTCCTCCGACACATCTGGGTTCCCACACTTCTGCTAGCATCTCATGGATAGCCCTAACAATGGAATTTTTAAGGCCTCTTCCCTTTAGTCTCAAAACAAACCAAACACACTATTCTCCCTCAAACATACACTAGAAAGCTACAATATATAGATATCTTGTTGATCATTCAAACTCACTCCAAAACTAGTTTATCTTGCGAATAGAGAGGTTTATATAGCTTGGATGGAGGGGATATGGTTCCTCTCATCATGGGAGAAGGCCTTATCTCTTGGGTTTTTTCTATCCTAATAGGGTAAAGGAGCTCAAACTGACTTCCTCGGCTCCATCCAGCCCAACCATCTACCAGACTTCCATTACGAAGCTTCTAGACCCAGAAGCTTCGATTCCATATTTAAAAAACTTACCAAAAGAGGATTGATGCATCTGAAAAAGGGCTCAGTTGCTCTGTATGGTGCTAGTGCTATTTTTAATCTCTAGAAATTGGCACAAGGAGGAAACTGGTCAATAGCGTCAGTTTTGTAAACAAGGGTAAAAGGAAGATTCTTGGGAAATGATGCAAAAGGTAATTATTCTACTCATGAAGAGGGACATACTGGGAGTTTCTTCATGATGGGAAAGCATGTAGGGTTCATTGTAGAGGTGCTCCAGGATCATGGATGGGGAGTACAAGGACAATGAAACAATGTTGTGTAACAGATGCCCCCTAAAGCATGAAGGCCGAACTAGAGTGAGGGGTGGAATTCTTTACAAGTGGATGTGAGGAACCAGAGTCCGTCGTTGAAAAACCTGCAAGAAAGCATAGATACATATACATCACTAAAAACACTGATAAATGATACATGAATCGTGGTATTGATGCAGCCATCTAGAAAAGGATCATGTAAATGGATCCAAGGCATGGTTGCAACCATCCAATAGAAAGGATCATAATGAAACTAAGGTATGGTCGCAACCATCCAATAATGAGAAGGATCACATATAACAACTCATGGTATGGTCACAACCATCCATCTGAAAGAGACATGTATATCAACATGATCATGTCACATCACCTCACGACCTCGAATAATGTAATCTAAGCCCAGGGTTGTGCACTCCAAACAACCTGAAAGTACAAATTCTAACATGTGAATGAATGTGTTGAAGTCGAACATGCTAGAACGTCGCTTGATTACTGGTCAATGATGTGAATGGTTAACAAGCATGAGAGAAACCACCAATAATGACAATGGCTCTCAAGGTACTAGTAGCACAGTTCATGGAATGTGAATAAAGGAACTAAAGTCAAACACCCACGAAATCACCTAGTCGAAAACCAATGATGTGAACTTGTAATCGAGTGCAAAGAACTTTCCATTAGGGCATGCAAGCTATAAGGTACTAGAAGGGAGTTTCTCGCCCAGCTTCCTGGATAATGAGCTGAAGTCGATAGGAAGTGACAGTTTCGAAGGAGGATCATGATGTGTCCCACATCATCAACACGAGACAAAGGGAGGCAAATGATTTCAGATGATACAGAGAATCAACAGTAAGTGTAACTGCAGAAGGACTAACTCTTGAACATATTGGCAACACAATTTTGGATTTTGGTAGAATTTGGATCCATAGGATCGGTGGTCATGATGACGTGGCAGAGATCAAATGGAAGGAAAAAATGAACAACCCAACCCAGGAAGGTCAATGATGAAAAGGAGGATATGCCAACCTGACATGAAGCAGAAAGTGTCATGTTCAAGAGTGAGCTTTTGACATGACTAATAGGATTTCCAATTTTCCCCCACCATTTCGGGTAGGTACCCCAATTATTTTTTATCACAAGCTTGAAGGGAATAGCATGTGCTTACACTGTAAGTTCATCCTTCAGATGAATCCAACCTAGTAAGTTTAATGATCCCTAGGAAGGAGAAGCTAGTGTTTGTCTTGGTGATGAATCCAATGTCGTTTAATATTTTACGAGTCCAAAAAATGTGTAAATTGGTATCTTTTTCATGTTTAGAGAGTTTGAAAAAGACACGGAAAAGAAAAATCCACATGGTCCCTTTTCATACATTTGTGTCTCTGAAGCCCGAAAAGGTAGAAAATGATAGTTGAGAGAACTGCTAGACCATTTTATTCGAGTACCTTTTTCATAAATAGTTTGACCCAGCTCGAAAAAGGCGTAAATGTATACTAGGTAAACAACGTTTCACAACCTTTAACGAATTCAAAATGACAAGAGCTCAGAAATATTTTCCGGTTTAAAGAGTCGGAAAAGAGCTTAAATGTACCATCATCAGTAATCTGTTACCTATCGTTGCAAAAAAGGTAAATTCATTATCTAGTTTCTAAGGCAAAAATATGTCAAAAATACTTTAAAAACCCTAATATTTCATGAAAAATGAATAAAATGAGGAAAAAGTAATTATTTTTTACCATTTTACCATTTTACCCTTTGTGAAGAACTTTTCACCCATTTGTGCCCTAGTTTTTCTGGAGCAGATTACGGGAGATCTGGGAGGCCATTCAACAATCCGTCAGTTGCAGGTAAAAGCCAAGACATTTAGCTCCATTTTCATGCTTATTTTTCTTGTTTTTAACTGTGTTTTGGATTTTTTTAGGATATTTTAGTAAAAAAAATTGCCCTTGGTCGGCGCGATTTATGGGCACGAAATCGCATCGATCGGGGGTTATTAATACTGTCAAGTGCACTGTCGGTGCTACTGTTTTTAAAACAATCGTGCTGGTGCTACAAACATAAAATTTCCAAGTTTTTGCCTAATTTGTCTGATTGGATCCAAATTTTTCTAGCCAAGGATATTTATTGACTTGATTGTATGGCTTTTGGAGGGAAAAAATGGTGAAAGATGGTGGATTGGGAGGAACGTGAGCATGAGGACATTGACACACAAGCAATGGCAAACCCAAATTGCTTGAATTCTCTATGGAACTTTGGGCTCCTCAAATTATTCCTCACACCAGGTCTGTGAGCTCAAACCGAATCACCATGGTATCTAATCAATCTTTGGGATATCAATCGAGAAGTCTTTATGATTCAGGGCCAATAACTGGAGTTGGAGACTTCTAACATTTATTTCATCACAAGATTGTCCCGAAGAGGGGAACTAATCAATTTGTATGGGTCAAGGCCTATTGGGGCAAGTGTAACCATGTTACTTGCAGAACACTGCACAGAAGCACTCAAATCAAAGAGTGGCAAGATAGAGATCATGACTTTTCGGGATCTTGTGCTGAGAGTGCTATTGTTGACCATAAACAAAGTGGCTGGTGCTCAAGCATAGCATGAAACAAACAAGTCGAAGTTTCAGTATGCTATCGACTGTACGACATCGACTATCTTCAACTAGGCAGAAGCCATGAAGGTAAACATGAAGCACCAGCTATCAGAAGCCAAGGCAAGACACCTGAAGAAGTTCTACTATGGGTCCATTCTAATGACCTTCTTTCTAGAGCGGGTCCTGCTGTTTCACTACCAGCTTGATGAGGTGGAATCACCATTGCCACGAGACCCATGAATGGTCTGTTGGAGTACATTGATGCCTAGGATTACTGGGGGCCAATGGATGTCCTATAAGCCCACCTTCTTCTTGTGGCTACGACGACAACTGATCGTAGTAGAGGATTGGCCCTAAAGCGATATTGACTTCCATGGTGATCTAGATATGTTGCTCCCAGAGGGGGAGGATTATGATGAATGAGGTAAAAACAAACAATTTCAATTTTTTATTTTTTTATTCTTTTTGAAATATATGCATTCATGACATTTCAATTTTATAAATGCAAATGTTGGACCAGAGCATCCTGCCTGGATGTCCCCAATTACCAAGAACATTGCTTGATAGTTTGATGTTGCTCCTTATCAGGAAGGAAGCAATAATGAGGAGGAGATCACATGGAAACTCGAGGGATTGACCCATAATATCCCAGAGTATGCCCAATGGGGTGACGTCCCACGCCAGTATCAGAGGCACACAGTGGGGGTATCAGATCAGATCTGCCAATTGCTGACTCATGTAGTATGAGCAGTTACATGCTACCATGAGCATCATTTTGATTAGTTCATAGGTCTAGAATTCCACATTTTTGAGGCATGTGAGCCATGGATGTATAAGGCCTGCGAGCCACTGATGTATTTGAACACACATATTATTTTTTGGGGTTTTGATGTATTGAAAAACATTACGACATATTATATATATATATTATATATATATATATATATAATTATATAATATATTAATATATATATATATACTATATAGGCTATATTTCCTTGCTTACTTGGTACAAATGTTTTGTTTTTTATTTTTTACATGTTTCGCAAATGTCTATCCAACACATAATTAGCTAATGCATTTGTTAATGTATTCATGTGCCTAGGAATATGATGATATGTAATGTAATCAAAATTTCTCTCCAATAGATAAATACGTAGATACATTCTCAATAAATGAGGGTTTCTGATGGAATATTGCTCGTTGAGTTGAAGGATGACAAGCTGTGAATCAAGGTTGACAACCAATTCCCAGATGTCAAGAGCAATAGATTCTAACAACAATTCGATAACTGCGCTATACTCAGCAATGTTATTAGTTGTTCGACCTAGAAAAATACCTTGAATATCAATCAACTCCCCATGGGGGTCATCAATGGCCCATGCCACGGATAATAGATTCCAGGTACTATGGAAAGCACCATCAGTGAAACCGATGTGAGGAGACACCAACATCTGCAAAGTAGGTAGAAACATAATAAGCAAGAAATATTCTTGTAAAACAACACACAAAACCACACTGTACAAAAATGAATGACACACTATTGTACAAAAGTAGCCATGCAAGATGACCTAAGCATAGTACTTTTTGAGATAAAGCCTATTATGGGGCTTGTCTAAGAAATTGCCCTCATAATCAATAAGCTCATAGGCCCCTTTCTGTAACACACGTCTAAAAATGTAGGGCCCATGCCACATGGGTTAGAACTTGCCTCCCCCCAGCTTATCATTAGCTTGATCATACAGAAGAACCAAATCACCTTCAGAAAAATCTCAAGGAGAGATAGACTGATCAAAATGTGACTTTACCCACTTTTTTGTGCTTCGATGACAAAAGAAACAAGATGAAGAGTCCCAGCCAGTCATTCTAAATAAAAGAGGAACTCTTCCTAAGGTGAGGTCTTGGGGAGAAGTTTGATAACCAGATGGAGGGATGGAATTTCTCACTCAATCGATAAAGTTGCTTCCAGACCATAGACTAGTTGGAACGATGTGAACCCAGTTGCATCCTTGGTCGAGGTTCAATAAGCCCACAGAGCTTAAAAGAGCATGAGATGCCAATTTGACTTGTGCATCTCAATGGTGCATTGAAGCATCGTAACCAAGACTTCGTTCACAACTTCAACTTGGCCATTGGCCTAAGGGTAATATAGGGTCGAGCCATCGTGGTGCAAACCTAATGTAGAATTTAGCTCATTCATCATGTAATGTTGAAAATGGAAGCCATGGTTAGTGACAATGGCTTGAGGCACTCCAAACCTGAAAATAATGTGATTTAATAGAAATTGAGCCTTCGTTCAACTGTTCATAGAATATGTAGGCATCACCGCATCCCATTTGGTGAAATAATCCACAATAACAATAATATACCCATGGCCCCCAGCCGAACGAGGGTTATAGGTCATATAGTCGAAGCCCAATTTGGAAAAAGGATCAATGGTAATAACGGGGTGTAGGTGAGTAGGTGGGGCACGCATTTTTTGCTGATAAATTTGGCACTCATGGCATTTGCGAACAACAATGATGTAATCCTTGAGGATGGATGGCCAAAAATAACCAACATGAAGGATTTTTTGAGATGTAGCATATCCAAACAGGTGACCGCCACATGCACCAGAATGGCAGTCATTCAAGAATCTCTTAGCCTCCTCGAGAGTGAGATATCATTGAAGAATTGAATCGACACTGATGCGGTATAAAGTATCTCCAATGATATGTAAGGTTGAGATTGCTGCCGAATGCATCGGTAATTATCCTTGGTCAGTGCAGATCAGGAAGTGGATGGCTTGAGATACACGATGATATCATCGTACCAAGGGTCAAGAGTGCTAATTAAGAAAAGAGTCTTGTCCAGGAGCTACTCATCAGCACTGACAAGAAGAGAAGTAGAGGGAAGGCAGGAAATCAACTCAAAGAAGACCAGTGATTTCCTAGATTTCCAAATTGAATTCTTGGAGGATGACAATCCACTTTGAATACTTTCCCCCCAGCAACTGATGAGTCAGGATGTAGGTCATGGGGTTGCATTCAGAAATCACAGTTGTAGTGCAGAGTAGAATGTAATGCCGAAAGTGTTGAACAACTTGTATGACAGCCAAAGATAACTTCTCGACATGAGAATAGTGTGTCTTGGTGTCGAGGAGATTGCAACTGAGGTATTAAATAACATGTTCATTGCCTTCGTCATCGTTCTGCACCAGCACCATAGTGATGGTGCTAGAGGTTGTAGCTAGATAAAGGAAGTAATCGTGATGATAGTTCGGGGGGTGCAATAAAGGAGCATTGATGAGGACAACTTTTAGGTCATCGAAATAATTTTGGGTAGCCTCATCCCAAACAAACGAGGTTCCTTGCTTGAGCAACTGGGTGAACCTTGAAGCTAGCTCAGCATAATTCGATACAAAATGATGGAGGAAATTTTCTTTTCCCTGCAGACTCCGCAGTTGATGCAATGAAGATGGAGAGGATAAATTAACTATGGCCTCAACTTTAAGAGGATCAAGGCAAATGCCTTCTTTCAAAACGATAAATCCAAGGAGTCATCCAAATTCGATGCAAAAGACGCATTTATGTAGATTTAGCCGAATGTTGTAGTGTCTACAACGAAGAAAAATTTGCTGGAGATACTCAGGGTGATCATGGCATTTACGAGAATGAGCTAGGAGATGATCCAAGTAAGGTTGAATGCTGTTTCGAATTTCATGGAATGCATAGGACATCATTCTCTGAAATGTGGCCACAACATTCTTAAGGCCAAAAATGAGGTTTTTATATGCAAAGGTCCCCCATGGACAGATAAGGTTGTTTTATCTTGATCAGCCAGTGCGATGTTTATCTGGTTGTAACTAGAAAAACCATCCATAAAGGAAAATAATTCACTCCCAGCACATTCATCAATGATCTAGTCAATGGAGTGGGGTAATTATCCTTAGGATAGGCATGATTGAGATCATGGTAATCGACGCAAATGTGAATAGTGCCTTGTTTCTTTGTCACCGATACAATATTTGACACCTAATTAGTAAGAGGGATAGGATAAATAAATCTAGCTTTTAGAAGTTTTTCAACTTCCCCCTTAATGGCGACCGCTTTTCTAGGGCGCACTGGATGAAGCTGTTGGAGAACGAGCTTCACATGAGGATAAGCTAGAATCTCATGCACGACTATACTTGGGTCAATGTTGGGCATTTCTTCATATGACCATGCAAAAACATCCTAGAATTCTTGGAATAGACGAGTATAAAGCTTGATCTCATCTGGAGAACAAGTTACCCTGATATGGACATTTTCAACAACACGAGGCTTGATAGAATTACCAATTTGCATCATTTGGGTAATGTTACCCATGTTCCCTTCTGACCAAAATTCATGAGTAATGATCGACATGTGAAGTGGTAGGGTTGGGAATTGAGAAGAGAAATTCTCGAGACAAGTAGACATGACAGTCGGGCCAGGTAGGAATGAGGAACAATGATGAGTGTCATTCCAAGGTATGTCCTCCAGAGACATTACTTCCATGATACTATCACCAGAAAGAAAAGTCTCAGCTAAGGGATCAGGAGAATTCGAAGAACCAAGCCATAGGGATTAAGAATACACATCGAGAGATGTTCTTGAAACAAGATGATCAGAGGATACCGATGGCGAAGTCAAAACAATTTCCACATAATTAATTTCAGCAGGAGTTAATGGCATAACCTCGCTCCATGTATCAACAAGATCCGGTGAGGGAATGATCCAAGGATCAGACTTGACCGGAATCTTGTTGCCAGAGGCAACATGAGGAGGTGGGAGCGGAAAAATACCCATCAAGGTAAGATCTTTAAAGAGTCCTACCCCCACACTCTCGTAAGGAGCATCGGTGTGCTTGACATAAGAAACATTTCCATCCAAGGAGGAAGAGACAAAGAAGGACAGTTGGTCGACCATGACTATCTTCCCTTGATGGGGAAATGAATCACACAAAAAAGGGAGGAGGCTACAACATGCATGGCATGGGTCCAGCTCCATCCGAGTAGAAGATTGTAGTTAATATTAGTGTCAACGATCTCTACTTCGATGTGTATTGTCTTGACCTCCAAAGTAATGGCAAGAACATCGAATGGTCATGAATCGCATCCGTCAAAAGCTTCCAAAGTGTTACGTGACTAGTTCATAGTAGGAGAACCAATTGCCTTCCAAAAAATGACATACATGATGCAGGTAGAAGCACCTTCATCGATGATGGTCCTATGAATGGTTTTCTCATTTATCATCACCTGAATGAGAAAGGAAATATGATGAGGTAAATGTTGGGTTTGGAGCCTTTTTATCTTCTTTATTCAGAGGTATCACTGCATTGGACCCAAGTTCGTAATGTGGTGGCAATCCAGGGGGAGCGGCAACAATATTTATGAGCCCCCCTGGCGGGGGATTGGGGACAATGCCCTCGAAGCTAAAAATAGATGTAAAATTGCCTTGTAAAATTTTGTAATTTCATAGTCAATCTAGGCCGTTAATTTAGGGTTTTTTTCCGTAGAAGGAAACCGCTTGCTATATATGAGGGAATTGTACTGCATCTATGTACATATGTACGCTGAATGAGAAAGAGAGAGGAGATCGTGTGAGAGCAAAGAGGCAATTACAATGGATCTGTTGTAGGTTGTATCTCTTCAGTTTGTTGGATAATATAAAAGCAAGGATTGGCTATTTCCCGTGGACGTAACCCAATTTGGGTGAACCATGTATATCTGTGTCTCTCTTGTTTTATGTGTTTTTTTTGTTTATATTTCTACAATATATTTTATGTGTTCCATTGCTCTGTAATATATCATTTTCTAACAACTGGTATCAGAGCTGAAGGTCTATTTGGCTGATAAACTCGTAGGAGAGAAGGGTTCCTAGTTCGAGTGGGAGCAATTGCAGAAGATGGTAGGTTTAGGGTCGAAAAATTTAACAGAAAAAACTATCAGCTATGGAAGATGTAGATGGAAGATTATCTGTATCATAAATATCTGTACCTACCGTTGAGCAGAAAGACAAAGCAGCCGACAAGTATGACAGACACAAGATGGGATATTCTCGACAGAAAGGCACTTGGAATGATACGGTTGTGCCTAGCGGCATTGGTAGCGTTTAATATTTCAAAGGAAATGACAACAAAGGGATTAGTGAAGGCATTGGTCAAACTATATGAAAATCCCTTGGCCTCAAATAAGGTATTTCTTATGAAGCATTTATCTAATATGAAGATGTCAGAAGGTGGATCTGTTGTTGATCATTTAAATGAATTTAATACAGTTACCAATCAATTAAGTTCTATAGGGGTAACTTTTGATGATGAAGTTAGGGATATGTTATTTCTATGCTCATTACCAGAAATTTGGAATGGTTTAGTTATGGCCATTAGTAACTCTGTCTCTGGATCTAGTACTTTAAAGTTTAATGATGTTGTCAATGCAATCCTTAGCAAGGAAATGTGACAGAAAAGCTCCGATGAGACATTAAGTAATGCTTTGACTATAGAGACAGGGGGGAGAAAAATGGAAGGAGCAAAGAGCCCAGGAGATCGCAGTAAGTCAAGGAAAGGTAGATCCAAGTCCAGATCATGGATAGTGTGCTGGAAATGCGAGAAGAAAGGACACCTGAAGAAAGACTACAAGTATCGGAAGGGAAAGGAAGGAGATGCGCAACAAGAAAACAATCATGAAGCAAATGTGATAGGTGATGTGTTGCAAGATGATTTGATTATTTCATTAGAAAATATTATTGATGCCTAAGTGGTAGTTTCAAGGGCCTCATTCCATGCGACACCTGATAGGAAACATTTTCATGATTATGTTCAAGGAGATTTTGGACAGGTTTGATTGGGTGATGATAAACCCTGTAAAATCATTGGAATGGGTACAGTTTTCATAAAACAACAAAATGGAAATCAATGGCTATTGAAGGAGGTAAGTAATGTTCCAGATCTGAAGAAAAATCTTATTTCAAAAAGGTAGTTGGGAGGTGAAGTCTGTGTAACTACTTTTACAGATAAAACCTGGAATATCACTAAAGGAGCCCTCGTAATAGCAAAAGTAGAAAAGGTTGGTACATTGTATTTATGCAATGGTATTTCTAATTTTGTTAATGCTTTAACCTCTACATGAGAAGATACGACATTGTGGCATCATAGTATTGGGCACATGAGTGAGAAGGGGATGCAGATTCTTCACTCAAGAAATTTGTTTCTAAGTTTGAAGCATGTTGATTTAAAATTTTGTGAGAATTATGTTTATGGAAAATAGAAGAGAATCAGATTCCTCAGAGTTGGAAAAGTCAAGAAGAGCAAAAAATTAGAGCTTCTGCATACAAATGTATGGGTACCTTCTTAGGTATCATCTCTCGGTGGCTCTCATTATTGGGTTACTTTTATTGATGATGCAACTAGAAAAACCTGGATTTATTGTATTTGAAATAAATATGATGTATTTGATACTGTCAAGAAATGGAAAGATTTGGTTGAAATTAAGACAAGAAAATGGTTTAAGTGTGTCAGATCAGACAATGGAGGTGAATATTGTAGCAAAGAGTTTGATAGGTACTATTCAGAGAATGGAATTCACAGAGAGAAGACAGTTCCAAGAACACCACAAGAAAATGGTTTGTCAAAAACGATGAACAAGAAAATCATGGAGCATGCAAGGTGCATGAGATTGCATGCAAGATTACCTTTACAATTTTGCGTAGATGTTGTAGATAATGTTGTTTATCTAATAAATAGAGGGCCTTCAAGTTCCTTGGATGGTGGTATTCCATAGGAGGCATGGACAGGTAAAAAGGTAAACTACTCATTTTTAAATACTTTTGGTTGTGAAGCCTTTGTCCACATTAATAAAGAAAACAGAACAAAGCTTGAGGAAAAATTCAAAGAAAAATGTACCTTTATTGGATATGGTGTTAATGATTTTGGTTATCTCTTTTATGATTATGAAAAACACAAAATCATTAGGAGCAGTGATGTCATATTCAATGAAAAGGTTTTGTAAAAGGATCAACTGGAGGAAAAGAAACAGGAAAAGGAAAACAAAGAATACACAGTGCTTGCTGAGATCACAAAAAGAGTGAAGGTGCATGAAAATCATAATGATCAACAACAAGAACAAATACAACAATCACAACAACAACAAGCATCTCAAACACTTGAAAGTGGTGTTAGAAGATCTACCAGGATAAGTAGACCCCCTAAACGATACTCTCCTTCATTATATTATGTATTGCTGATTGATTCTGGTGAACCAGAATGTTATGAAGAAGTAGTGCAGGTAGAAACCAGGAAGAAGTGGGAGCAAGCCATGAAAGAAGAGATGGAATCCTTAGCACATAACCAGACTTGGGACTTAGTCAGGTTGCCTGGAGGTAAAACAACATTGCAGAATAAATGGGTTTACAGGTTGAAGGAAGAAGATGGAGGTGGAAAAAGGTATAAAGCTAGACTTGTGGTGAAGGGGTTTGCACAGAAAAAGGGTATATACTTTGATGAGATATTTCCTCTTGTTGTTAAAGTGACTTCAATTAGAACTATTTTAAGTCTATTAGAAATTGAAGTTTTGCATCTTGAGCAACTAGATATAAAGACAACCTCTCTGCATGGGGATTTGGAGGAAGTGATATATGCAGCAGTCACAAGGATATGTAGTAAAAGGGAAGGAGAAACTAGTGTGTAGGTTGCAGAAGAGCATGTATGGCTTAAAACAGGCTCCAAGGTAGTGGTATCTAAAATTTGACTGGCTTATGTCTAAACAAGGTTATACTAGATGTCACTTTGATCATTGTGTTTATCTCAAAAGGAAAAATGATGGAAACTATATTATATTGTTATTGTATGTAGATGACATGCTTGTTGCAGGTTCTAACATGCAGGAAATAAATGTGCTTAAACGAAAATTGGCAAAATCATTTGCAATGAAGGATTTGGGTGCTGCAAAACAAATCCTTGGTATGAGAATAACTAGAGATAGCAAGAATAAAAAATTAACAGTGTCTCAGAGTGAGTACATAGAAAAGGTGTTGAACAAATTTAATATGCAGAATGAAAAACCAGTTAGTATACCTTTGGCTAGCCATTTCAAACTAAGTAAGGAGGTGTCTCCCAAGACTAAGGAAGAAATGGCTTATACGTATAAAGTTCCATATGCATCAACAATTGGAAGCTTAATGTATGCAATGGTCTGCACAAGGCCTGATATTGCACATGCAATGGGAGTTGTAAGCAGGTAGATGAACAATCTAGGAAAAGAACGTTGGATGGCGGTGAAGTGGATTCTCAGGTATTTGAGAGGTACCACAAATCAAGCATTATGCTTTGGTGGTTCAAACATTGTTCTACAGGGATATGTTGATGTAGATATGGCGGGTGGTAGAGATAACAGGAGGAGCACAACAGGGTATGTGTTTGCTGTAGGTGGAACAACTGTCACTTGGGTTTCAAAACTACAAAGTGTTGTTGCACTCTCAACAATGAAAGCATAGTATGTTTCTGCTGTAGAGGCTAGTAAAGAAATGATTTGGTTACAAAGGTTTCTGGATGAATTGGGTAAGAAGCAGGAGTTGGGTAGATTATAAGACAGCCAGAGTGCCATACATCTTGCAAAGAATTCTACATTTCATTCCAAGACAAAACATATACAACTCAAGTATCATTTCATATGGCCAGTGTTGGAAGATGGATAGTTGAAGCTGGAAAAGATACACACTAGCCAGAATCTTGCAAATATGTTTACAAAAGTTGTAACCGGGGAGAAACTGAGATTTTTCTCGGTTTCAATTGATCTTCAAGTATGACGATGAATATTAGAAACAACCAGGCCCAAAGTGGAGCCATTGTCCAACAAATGAAGCAGTAGTTGAGTTTCTATAATTAGTCTCCAAGTGGGAGATTGTTGGGTGTGGAGCCTGATTGTCTTCTTTATTTAGAGGTATCACCGCGTTTGGCCCCAGTTCGTAATGTGGCAGCAAAACCACCCTTAATATTTGCGCTATAAGGGGGGTCCAGGGGGAGCGGTAGAAATCTTTAGGATCCCCCGCTGGTAGGGGATCTAGGCTATTCATTAGACAGAGATTTGACGTAGAAGTTATGTTTAATTTAGGTTTTTTTTCCCTAGAAGGAAACGCATTGCTATATATGAGGGAAGTGTATTGCGTCTATGTAGATTTGTATTCTGAGTGAGAAAGAGAGAGGATATTGTGTGAGAGAAAAGAGGGAATTACAATGGATATGCTATAAGGCCTGGCTATTTCCCATGGACGTAGCCCAAATTGGGTGAACCACGTATATCTGTGTCTCTCTTGTTTTATGTGTTTTCTGTGTTTATATTTTTGTAATATATTTTATGTGTCCCATTGCTCTGTAATATATAATTTGCTAATAGTAAATGCAGAATGTGGTTTTCTAGGTCAAAACAAATGAGATTAGAGTCAGCTAGATCAATACCCCCAATAGCCGACAGTAATGACTTCCACTGAGAAGGACAGCTTTGAAGGACCTCAAGAGTAGACATAGTTGATGGCGCTTGAGAAAAATCTTCAACAATGTTATAATTTTGAGTGGTTCGAGCGTTGGGATTGTATGAGGACTTTCGTAGCACACATCGAGAGGACCAGAACTGGACGAGGCAGAAGAAGAAGGGGTACCTTTTTTCTCTTTCCTGGATGTTAAGATAGGAGTTTGATAATCTTTTTACCTAGTAGCCACGTTAATTGGTGTACTCATCATGAACACTTGCGAACCTATCAAAGCAGATGACTGAGGCTGGTCTACCATTTGGGTCTTCTAGGACGGAAAGGGATCTTTCAGGACAGTTGGGGTCCCTTTGAGCAAACAACTAACTTCAAATTGTCTAGGACAATCCTTAGTATAGTGATCCTCCTCACAGATGAGGCATGGATGTTTGGGCTTCCGTTGGGAAGCATCACCAACAAATGACTTAGGAGTGCCCTATTTCAGGGCATTGGCTTTACCCTTGCCTTTTCCTTTCTTCTTACCTTTAGAGGATTTGTCCACTGCGGTAGACTAGACAACGTGAACATCTGAGGTTTTACCAGAGCCCGATGAATTGTGAGAGGAATCATTGGGAGCAATGTTAGAGACCGACTTTTGTTTGGAAGAATATTTTGCAAGGGTCTGATTCACTGAACCAATTACTCCATCAACAGGAGGTGTAGTCGTAGACTTAGATGTTGTCATATCATATGATGGTCTGGGTGCATCGGGTAACACATCATATAACATGCCAGATTGTGAATAGACAAGGTCTAGATACTGGGCACGTCAATGGCTTGTTCCTTAGTGATGCATCCACCCATAGCAATGTCCTCATCAATTTTTTTGACGAATGATTTGGTGAACCACTCGGTCAAAAATTGATCATCAATCTCAAACTTAATCAGGTGACACCTACGTCTCCATTCATGGATGTGATTGGAGATGTGGGTCGCACTGTCTTGCTTGAGCAACATTAGCAAATGGGTGCCAGTTTCATAGCAAACTGACAAATGGAAATTTGTGAGGAAGGCTGTGGCGAGAGTGTTAAAGTCATTATAGGTATATCAAGGTAGCTCAATATACCATTTGGCTACAACACCTATAAGAGTTCGTTGGAAAAGGTGAAGACAAATGGAATCATCAACGTAGGAATTCGAGGAGCACCAGAGGTGAGATGTCATCACATGGGCTTGTGGATCCTCTTTCGCTTTTCCTTCAAACTTTGGAAAATCGCACAGAATATTGGATGGAACTGGAGGCTAGTATGGCGAATGAAGAATCAGGCCATTCATGAGTCTATACACATCTGTAAATTCTAGTGTAGCCAAGAATGACAATTGGGTATTGAAAGGTATTTGAGGTCGATAAGGGGGCCCAATTGGCAGGGCCAATCCCTGTTGGTAAGGATTTTTTCCCCATAATGGAGGATTTTGTCCATATGGCATTTGATTTTGTCCCCAGTATAAGTTACCTTGCCCATAGGGAGGATTCTGACCTTGAAAATCTTGAAATTGTCTGGCCATAGGCTATTAATAAGCAACATATTGGTTAAAAGGTTGTTGAACCTTCTGGCCTTGGACATATGGATTTTGCACCTAATGTCCTTGAGCATAAGGGTTTTAGACTTGTTGCCCCTAGACGAAAGGGTTTTGGACATGTTGCCCTTAGACGTAAGGATTTTTTACTTACTTTCCTTGGACATAAGGATTTTTCACTTGTTTTCCTTGGACAAAAGGAGGTTGAACCTGTTGCCCTTGGACATAAGGATTTTGCAGTTATTGCTGTAGGACTTGACCCTAACCTTGCCCTTGGAAAGGTTGACCATGTTGATATGAGTATAAAGGCTGTTGTTGCCTGGTTTGACCTTGTTTTTGCAAGGGCTAACCTTGTGGCTGTAAAGGTTGTCCCTGCAGTTGCAGAGGTTGACCTTGCGAAGGAATAGGCTAGGAGGATTGTGGCACATACTACACTTACTACTGCATGGTTTTCTGCAACAGTTGCGAGGGTTTACTGTGTTCTTGTTGTAGTTTCCTTGTTGCGACATCATCTGCCCTTATTGCTGCATGGATGTCCCTTGCTACAACAAAGGTTTCTCTTGCTACTACAAGAGTTGTCCTTCATGCTGCAAAGGTACTTGAACAGTTCCCAGAATGACCTCCTGAAAGTTCCCGAACTGTATCTGCCCATACCCACCAGGTGTGGTGGACAGACCAGGCTGGACATAAGGTCCAGGCTGAGGGATGTAGGACAAATTAACCATTGCTTTTGAACCATATGGAACATAAGGAGGTTGGTACTGAAACTGAGCCATATTAGGCTACTAGTACTGGATGTTACCTGACCCAGACAAACCAACAGGTTTCTACTGTTGGTACTGGACATTACTCGATCCAATAGGACCAACAGGGTTTAGAATGGCACCTGAAGAGGGATGGTTAATTCCAAACATGTGAGGTTGTGAGCCACTCACATTGGTTGTACCAGACATCATAGAAACATTCAGACTCTACCCCCTAGGTGGTGGCACAACCTATCCACTCACTGGAGGGATCAAAGAACTAATAGAGACATGACTAGAGACTGTCGGTTGAACCGGACGAGTTACTTAGATTGATGAAACAAGAGGATTTGGAATGGTGGGTTGCACCAGGACTGAAGTAACTGTAAAATGCACCATCAGTTGGGAGGTCAAGTTTTGAATGAACATAATTGAGGTAGGCATAGCACCAGATGCCCAAATAGGGTTGTGATATAGAAATGAGGCAATAGGTGTGCCCGAAACCAATTAAGCTAAAGTCACGTAATTACACAGTAAATAAGGGTGAACACTGGTCAGAATGCTTCCTGTGTAAGGCAAAGCTTTAGGAGGGAAAGGATATTCCTTCTCCTCGACTATGCATGTAGTGGAAAACTCGGAGAGACCGAGAGAGGAGACTAGGATTTCGCCTTCTGATTCCATGGGTGAAAATAGGTGATGACAGACTATTGAAGATGTTCAAGCGGATAATTCCAAAGGAATACCCAGCTGATCATACATAATGTATGGACACTACGGTGATATCACAACAAGATCGAATAAAGGATTTAGAGGGTAAACAACTAATCTAAGCTGACCTTCAAAAGTCGGCGGACTCTCGGGAGTTTGGATAGGATTATCCAGAGATTCTGGGCCAATGTCAGAAAGTGACCTAGTATCTGAAGGAGGGGGGGACAGGATAACAAAGGTTGAATACTCAGAACAATTCCAAGCTCAACATATTGGTCCTCAAGTGACAACGAAAATTTAGGAAAGGGCTCCTCAAACAATCTTTCAGACAAAGGAGAGGAAGAGGAACTAGGTGAACCTTTTGGTTTAGCCACGATGATTTTGTCTCAATTAACCAGAAGAGAGAGATTGATTCCAAGGATTTAAAATGTATTTAAAGGTATACTCATGATGTGGTCTAGAAACGAACTAACAAGAATGTTATATGATTGTGGGCAACAAATTTTTTAAGACGCAGAAACAAAATGGTGCTCTTTCATTTTTTAAGGATCGAGAAAGAAGCAAAGGTGACTCTATTTCTTTCAATTTGAAACGAGCTCGAAAGGACAAGAGCTCGGATGAGATTTTGTATTTAG